>QDHC01001533.1:486690-500601 GCA_013186455.1 Papilio dardanus tibullus | reverse complement strand
GTTTGATTTTTGTTTTGGTGGGTATTTTTTTTGTAAATTCGACCGCTTATTTTTCTTTTAATGTAAAGCACTAAAGATGTTCGAATTCTAACAATGATGACATTAAGAAATTAAGGAACCTCGATAGTACATCGTCATTGATGTGTGTCTGCCCACTGCTGTGCATGCGCCATTCCCAATCCTTTCCATAGTATTGGGTCCGCCACTCCAACCATGCGCACTAAATCGTTAGTCCACTTGGACGCCCCACGTTTCTGGTCTCCTTCGGTGGTCATCATTCCTGGACTTTCTCCGATGCACCCACGCCTGGCGTCGCTAACCCGACACATATGATACACCCATACAATAGGTAGCCACTAAATTGTTTGGTAATTAAAGAGTTTTTTTTTCTTTTTATTTAAGGATTGCGATTTTGCTCTTTACGTTATGTACGGCACATTTTTGAATTTGGCAATAAATTTAACATACGTTAATCTCTAGATAAACATTATTAAGTATTAACAAGCGTCAAGCTTCAAGTTCTGTAGGTACTTCTATTGTTTTGGTTGTTTCTGTCAAAATTTCAGTTGCGTCAATTTTTAATAAGTATGTTATAAACTCCTATTTTTATCAACTTGGTGTAAAAAACTGCATCACATTTTTTACACTATTAAAAGTACATTTCTAAAGTCTAAATGAATTTTATCAAATGGGATGAACGCAAGTTTCCTTGCAAATTATGTATTAAAAAAAATGATTTCCTTTAAAGTTTTTCACATTGTTTCCTTTTTTGATCGTACATAAAAAAAACACGTTTGTTTCTATTAAGGTTTGCTTATATATTAATTTTAATTCTTTTATCCCATTTTTTTATGTTAATTTGAATTATCGTTGTATATGTTATTTTGTGGTATTAGATTAGTTCTTTGGACAACTTCTATAAGCTAGGAGCTGTTACTATTTGGCTATTTATTCAGTTATTAGCTATTAATGTTATTAAGTTAGCTTAAGTAAAGAATTATAGTAATTTTTAATGTTAATATGATGCAAGTTTATGTGCTTTGTATTAGTAAGTAATTTGTAATGTTAAGAGCATAAACATAACTACTATTAAGTAGGATGGTCAATAAATAGTTGTAATTATGCGAAAGTTTCGATGGATAGATGTTTGCTTGAAGGTATCTGAATGGATCTCGATGAAATTTTGCACAGATGTAGAATATCTTCTACATACAGTCTATCGCCTGGTAGAGAACATATATACTTCTTACTAAGAGTTTTAAACACGCGCGGACGGAGTCGTTGGCGACAGCAGATATTTGCATAGTCGGTTGTTACAAATTGTTTAAAGTAAAAATTTTATATATTTTAAAAATCTCTTTTATAATGGTTATTGAAGGAGTAACAGAATTATTTGGTGATACGAATAAAACGCTTATCATTTTGATATAAAAATAGTTTATTTGCTACAATTCATTATATTCTTTTTACTATATAAAGTTTTGTATCATGTAGAAAACTCGTGTTTCGTATAAGTCTACAAATTTAACATTAGTACAGAATTAACTAAAATCCTCAGAAATAGGTGCAGCTCACTAAAACTTTTCTCATCAGACGAGGGAAGCAATAAAAAGAAAGGTATTCCTTTAACACCGATCTAATTCATTGCGTTGTTTTGAGGGCGTCATGAAATACTTTACAACATAAAAGAACCCTAAACATATTTTTTGGCGCAAGAAATAATAATACACTTTTACCAATATAATAACTAGCTAAAACCCATATTATCCTATTTTCTATACTTCATTTAACTTAATTACACTCAAACTTAATCCATTCTCAATATAATCTATAACCTTTCTAAAAACAATAATATCTGCTTTCGGTCCCCATACAAATTCAGTATGACTGAAATTATCATTACGAATAACATAGTGATCAATCGGATTTGAAAGTCCAAAGTATAATTTTTTTACATCTTGTAGAGGTGCCAACCAATCGTCACTGGAGCTTATCAACGCAATAGGCAGACTTATCCTATTCAACGGAAACTCTGTTACAACATCGCCAAATTTATGAAACTTGCCGTTTCTAGTTAATTGCGCATAATGTAAAATGGTATAAGTGGAAGTGCCAGCAGGTACATGATTCATTACTCTAGTCAATAGATTTTCGTCCCAAAAAGGTGTTTGAAGTATATCACCGGCAAGAAAAAAAAGTGGATTTTTACAAAACAGTTGCGGTCTCGCGCATTGTCTTGATGACAACCACTCCGGGGTTACTTTTGAAGGCATAAATTCACCTGTATTCAGTACTTGCTGTATCAGAGGTGGCCGAGGCGCAAACGGACCAAACATTCTTAACGGCCCTTTGCTGTTTACCATGAAGGCTAAAGGCGCTATCAACACTCCTATTCTGATAAATGTATTAAATATAGGAGACGTTGATAATAAAACGAGCAATGCAGTAGCGCCCATAGAGTGTCCAACGAAACTTATAGGGTCACTAGTATTTTTTACTAATCTTATATAGTGAATAATTGCTGGTAAATCGTATTGGCCCATTTCTTGCCATGAAAATTTCCAAAAATCTGAATTGTTGATATTTTTCGACACATGATCTCTGGAGTAAACATTTCCTCTTGCATTAGCTAGCCATACGTCGTATCCAAGATTAGATAGTAAATACGGTAATGATTTTTTTGCTCCAAGTAAGATCCAGTCCGCGGAACTTCCAAGCAGGCCATGGTGCAGTAAAACGGTATTATTCTTTGCATCAGCAGCCCTTTTTATACGCGTAGCTATTATGCGATGTAAAGTCAAAAGGTAGCCATCTTCTGTTAAAACAATGTGCGACTCCGCTCGTCTTCCGTGGAGCGTGATAAGCTGTGGAGTATCCATTGACGACATTGGATCGGATCTTACTTTAAAATGGAGAGCCTTGGTAGTGTAAGCGATATCTGGCGGCGCTTGCTTGACAGTACGTTTCAGTGCTTTTGTAGTTTTTGTATTTGTTGTAGTTCCATCCTTCCAGAAATATGTTTTTTTCGGAAGCGTTGTTATTCCTTTCTTTACATTTTCGCGATTTTGAAAGAAATGGGAAATTCGATCTCCAACGTTTCTTATAGTATCCAATACGGTATATGCAAAATCTCCCATTTTCTCTGAAACGAATCGTAGAAAACCCTTTGCACAAACACTTTTATGATAAGAAATTAAAATAATAGAAAATATTAAAATAGTCCTCATGGTTCGTTCTGTACACGTTCATATGCACTAGCTGTTGGACATGAACTAGTAGGTGTTTGTTTTACTTTAGTTATAACGTAATCTAGTTAATAGTCGTAATGTATATATTATAATAGAGAACAATGGTAATACATCAATTGTCACATTCACACAAATGACGCTGTGAATGTCCGCAGCCACATTGTGTCTGAAGTGAAATGTTTCATAACACTTTCAGCTACCAACGACACCCACTCTATTACAAATAATATTTTCTAGTTTACACTTTGTAACATCGTGTGCCTACATTGCAACTTATAACCTTGTAATGTCCTACAAAGTTATAGAAAGTAAGCAATTTTTTTATAATAATTATCGTCGAAATACGAGTGGTAAAATAACATTAAAATCACGCAAAGTGTCAGGTCAGTGTGTTTCAGGTCTCCGAAGTTTTATAATCAGTTGTTATTAAAATGTAATGAATACATGAAAAAACAGAAATAAATTAAATAGGAATTTACGGTAAATTAAATTTACCGACACTCGAGAAGTTACATTCTATCCACTTTGGGAGAAGTTTCATTCTTAACGACGTAAACAATTTAAATCTAATGCAATATGCAAACCGCGCCGGAGACTTCAATGTTGCCTGCGCCCCCCGACCGCCTCTCGGCCGCCTCTCGGCTGCCCCGCGGACCCTCGCGTCCGACTCACACTCTACCTACGCCCTTATAAAAAATTCACCCTAATTTCAAGTTTTGATTCTTTGGTAGACTTCCCATAATGCATGATACAAAAATATATAATTTATCATATACCCTAATTTACCTTTATAGACAATCATTCGTTACGTAACTCAACTTCAAGAACTACACATATGGTTGAACTCTACAATAAATAATTACAATTAGAATCAATCTAAGTATACATATTATTTTAATCTAAGGTATTTTTATTTACATATTTATGTTCAATTTTAACGTATCCAATATTATTTTATTAGTTGATAGTCGTCGCATACGTATATTAATTGAATAATAAATAATTTCCCAGCGAGAGCGGGCAGTTGGTACTCGACTCATATAACTCAAGAGAAATAAACCAGATCAGGTAACCAAGTTTCAACTCATAGAAAATGCATACCACACCTTACCCCTCCTGTCGTACTCCCCCGTTTATTCCCCCATTTATAAATGATTCCGGCTCAATTTCGCCAGTTCTCGTCTGCTACTGTTTGACTTTTCTGAACTTTGTTGTTTTTTCTTACTTTATTATTAGCACCAATAACTCATAATCTAGTTTTATTTGCCAAATGAGATGGTAAAAGGTAAATATTGTTCTGTTAATTGCCGTTTATAAAAACAAAAAGAACTCGTACTGATGAATGCGGTAATAATGATAAACAGAGAAATGAGCGTCGCTCATACATAGAAATGTGTCTCTGAGGGGTGTCTATTTAATTAAATACATGCCTCGGGGATTCGAGTTTTAATTAGTGCACGGTTGGTGCACGGTAGAAATTTTCGGGGGCGCATCGATGCTGTTTACACTATACGCTTCAAGTTATTTTAGTTTTATAGTGAATATAAAATAAACCATTGTTAATATTGTAAAGTATAATAGCTGAATGTAATGAAATGTCTACAGTAAGTAATGTAAAATCTTATATTGTATATAGATGTAATATTTTAAATTGCAAAAGGGCTAACTGTCACACTTAGAATCGTTTTTTTATTACTAAGAGAGTCCCTTAGCGTACACCGTAGATATCTACACTAAGGGACTACTTATAAAATTTCTGCTTGTGATTAAATTTATACTGTTTAAATAATAAGATACAATGTAAACAAATTGATCAAAAATGTGTTAGCACGTGTTAATACCAATTAAAATTTTGCTGATTTAAAACACAGTACAACAATTTCGAAGAAATGATTTCGCAGGCGAAGCCCACACACATCTGCTTTATTATATTGTGCTTCTGATTCCTTTAATTTTTATTTCGTTGATCATTCTTTAAGTCTTTCCTTTTATTATACTTATCTTCGTAAACTAAACGTTTTACGTTATAATGTTATAGTTAAAATGACGTCACAAATAACTAATGGTTAACACTCACTACTCCTATATTCTTGGACCGTAAACTATAGATTTCTTACATTGTCTTGACATGAATGAAAATTTGATAAACTTAAATCAAGAATTCCGTATTCGTTGTTTGAGAACATGAGAGCGTTGCTAGTTTGGCTTCGTTTACGCACAAAACGGGAGGACAGGTTGATAAAATATTAAAGGTAAGTAACAACTATTGACCCGACGTGAGACTACGTTGCCATTGGTTGGCGGGCGGTTCGTTGATTTCACGTATGAACTCCTAATAAAAGGAAAAAGCTTTACTTTTTTAAAATGTACATCGTCACGCCGTTCACTCTGATCAAGACCCAAATCAAATAATATTGAATTTATTTCTCTACTTTCTAAGTTAAGCGAAGTTAATGATAGTTTGAAATTTTCAATAAATGATATAAATCAACTTTCCCATGCAATAGTTGCTTAGGTTAAAAATATGTACAACGTCGCCGTTTCTCAGAATCGCAGACACGTAGTCACATAATTGTACGGATTCAAAGGAAAAATAATA
Source organism: Papilio dardanus tibullus (assembly GCA_013186455.1). NCBI lineage: Eukaryota > Metazoa > Arthropoda > Insecta > Lepidoptera > Papilionidae > Papilio > Papilio dardanus. Next base: position 494,754 of record QDHC01001533.1, on the reverse strand, counting down.
CCATTTTTATATAGGACGTGTGACCGTGTTTTATCTACCTTCCCACGTTTGCAGGCAGGCTTCGCATTTTGAGTACTGGACAAATTCTGAGTAATTAATTATTGAATCACTATCACGGTTAAATACGTGACATCGACAGAAACATGACATCGTCCTATGTATTCTAGATCATGACTTCTTAAATTTTAAATTGAGTTGGTACCTATTTAATGAAGATGTACGTACGAAAACAAAGGGGTGAATTTAGACATGAAGGCTGATAGAAAAGTATGGAAGAATAGTCACCATATATACCAGGGCAGGATGATTTTGCAAGTTCAAAAATATTAAAATAATAAGTATTTTAATTATTATGAATTGAAACTTTAACTTACAGACTTTAAATTAGGCTTTTAAAGGACTAGGCATATAATGTTTTATAGCTTACAAATTGAAATAAATATAAATAAATAGATTCAAGTATCAAAACTATTTTGTTGAACTTTAAAGAGTTTTCAATACCTGATTTTTAGTAAACTCCCCGGAACATGGACGAAGTGAAGTATCTTTATTTTTGCGTCGTATTTACGACTTTCAACAGCTGTAGGAAACCACGAGATTTTTCTCTTGCCGCTTCTAACGGCGCTGGCTCCAAGAAATTTATAGAATATACAAAACTTTTATTGGAAAACTAGCTTTATACTACGACTTCATCCGTAAATAATCTCGAAACAGGACAAAGTTTAGTATTCTCAATATGGTTCCATTGTATTTCTGTTGGTAGCGAATAAGCCTATTCTTAAATAAGGGTTTTTTTTAGTAACATTTGTGAGTTGATAATGAAGTACTATACACTTTAAACTTAAGATTATTAGTAGAAGTTAATCTTTTAGAAAATAAAAGAAAATATTAATTTAAAATTATACTTCACCATCATCATCAGCTCACTATACGTCCCCACCGAGGGGTTCGGAGCCTACCCTGGGGATGAAAATTATACTTATCTTACGTGAAAAATATACATTCAATTTAGGGAGCCTTCGATGTAACATAAAGAAAATTCAATTAAATTCTCGGTCGTTATATTTATAAATCAAGACTTGCCTGTACACGCTCACATGTTATTTTGTTACATATTAAACCGCAAAGGTATTGAACACGCTCGCTTCGCCTTTTTAACGAACTCTATTTTTATAGTCCAAACATTCGTCACGTTTATTTTAAATTATAAAGTTATATAAAACCTAAGTAAAATACCCTATTTTTTTATATGATATAAGGAGGCAAACGAGCAAGCGGCCCTATGAATTCGCTGAAGTAGCGAAGCGACCGTTGCCCATAGACATCTGCAATTGCAGAGACGTTGCCTACCCTTAATCTACAAAGGAGAAAACGCGCAGAAAGAGGACAATTTCTCTTTCTATGCGTAAATTGCTTTGTCTCGTTTAATTTTAGTTTTATAAAATCATTAGGCTTCAATTTTATGGGGCAAAAAACATTGCGAGGGGAAATACATACGATGCAAGTTTTATTCGCATATATATATTCTAAGAGGATTATTATTACAAATAATCGTACGACATTCAGAGGGGTGCTTTGTGCATGAAAGTAATCAGCGTTTTTATTAAAACTTGTACCGACTTTTTTATATCCATCCATCAATTTAGCTTATGTTGTGGTTTTAAAAGGATCTATTTTTAAATAGTTTTAAAGTTTGATAATAGGGAATAACAAATCTGATCAGTTTATGATGAATATTTGGATCAGATGAGATTACTTCGTTGGCGCAGCGTCACAAAGTGGGTCTTGGCCTAAGACACGGCCGAGTTCTAATTTGGTTAAATGCGATAGGCTCTTAATTAACGAGAGAAGTCAAAATATACACAATTAAATATACATAATACCGTGATAAAAAGGTTTATATTAGCAAATGTTTTATACTTTTGGCTGATTATAAATGCGAATTTGAATTCACAAAACGTCATGACTTACAAACTGTCACATTTGTTAAAACATCAAAATAAAATAAACGTCATAATATTATTTATTTAGTATTTATCTACAAAAGAAATCAAATTAGAGTTATTTATAGTTTAGTCAATTTAATTTTAGTAATCATGCCGATAAGACAGTTTATGAAAGGTATACCATCAAAAAATCTACCAGTAAAGGGCATTTTAGAAAATGACTGGGAAGTACTAGAGCCACATCAAGATGAATGTATCACTAGACTCGGAAAGTCAATTCAGTTGGAACAAGAAGCATATTTAACAAAGCATCCCGAGGTATTACCACTTTGAGACCATCTGTCTGGAACTGATTTCCTTTAAGCCGTCTTATTTAATTAAGTTGCATTCAATCTGGCGAGCTTGAAAGGCGATTAATATCTGCACCAGTTGACAACGTTATATAATTTCAAAAGCCAAAGTATCTGTTTCTCGATTGCTTATTAAGTACTGGTTCGATATAATATTAATTTGTATTTTAAGATAAAATCAATGATGTCCTCTTTCGTCACTAAAATGATTCATTTGGGCAAAAGGAAGGAAGTGTTAAAAGAGGCAGCCGAGTATTTTACAAGGCCAGCTGAAGATATTGATAAAGAAATAAGAGATTCACTAGGATTATCATCAGATGTACCATACTTGCAGGTATATTCCAAATACTAGTATTTGATAGTCTGAAAATATATTCAGATAATTATATACTACTTACTATTTTACCCAAAGTATTAAAAATATTGTTTGACAGAAAGATAAAATCGTTTTTCAATATGAGGACCAAGATTTGGTAACTGATTTAAAAGATATATATAGCAAACATAATCCACCGAAAATTATTGAAACCCCCGAAGAAAGTATTAGTCATTTGAATACGGAATCCTCATCGTTTGTATCAATTGTTACTTCTGCTACCACCATACCTACACCAGGTATATAATGATCAAAATACTTTAACAAACCTCTTTCATCTCTAACATTCTATTTTCATCATTCATCATTAAAAATACTGATAACATACATATACTTTTGAAGGACTATACAAAAAAAATAGTCTTCCAGTACTATTTTCAGATTATTATTAGCGTTTAATTTTAGTATAGCAAGTCTGATTTCAAATTAATAAAATTCGAGAAATAGATTCAAACCATGATATCATCATCATCATCATCAGCTCATTATTCGTCCGCAAGGAGGGGCGCGGAGCCTACCCCCTGAATTACTTTAACTGCTACTTATAGTACATTAAATTAAAACAAAATGTCTTATATTACAAGAACCTATACCGACACCGGAACCAACATTGTCCGAGACAATGTTCGCGGTTGTTTCGAACACGGTAGATAAAGCCGTATACCAACATGTTAATGATGATATACTACGTTACGACACCGCTTATGTTGAACTTGTAAAGGCTGTAGAAGAAGCTATGGAAATACCAGTCATAGAGGTTAGAGAAGATATCGCAGAACTATTTTTCACAGCGTACAATATGTTCGAATTTGATATTATAGAAAAAGAAAAACTGGGTAAGTGACTTTAGATCTTATTTTATATATAACTAGTTTTAAATATTTGACATTAATTTCCACATTTAATTATATCTTATTTAATTTCTTAGAAATAAAAAATACATTTCACAAGCGCTCTACTGTAGGAAGCAAATAGTCACTTTACAAAAAAAGTGTTAATCGTAATATTCTACTAATTTACGCTATTCTAAGAATTTGCCTCGTTTCAAAAATGTCAATTTTAATTGTACTTTTTATTATATTAAGATCGTAAAATATTCGCTTGAAACTTTTGCATTTTTGTTGGAAATATAAAGAAAGTTTTCAGGTATTTTATTGTGACATTTAATAAAGAAGTGGTTAAAAGATTAAGAGATAGATTTTATGATATGAAACTGCGAGTAACGATAAAAGAAAATTATATTTCGTTAAAGGTTATGTTATTTTTTTAATACATCACAATATTGCTTTGATGTTTAATATTAATATTCTAAATATAAACTATTAATACTCCTGAGAGAGTACGATGCGAAATTGTGAGAAATCAAAATAAGAAAGCAACGAGAAAAATATATCTGGCAGTCATGTAACTCTATTCATATTATTATATTTTATACTAATAATTATTCACACAGAAAAGTAGCGGAAAGATTTTCTATTTAATAAGTTAGTTTAAAAATAAAGTCATAAATAAGAGTGTCAAAATCGGTAACAAGCGGAACCGAAACATCTTTAAAAATAATAATGTTAAAAGTTTAAGAAAATGATTAAAACGTCACATTGTCGTTACCTTCTTCTTTTTCACATGCGTTTTCATTATTTCATAATTAATTTACAGCCGCTGAAAGAGCATGGGAAAAAAGAATGAGAAAGAAATTGAAGCGAACCTTACGGCGATTGAATAACTTTAGAGGTAATCTTGTATTTGATATACAATTAATCTTCATACGATCTTATTAAAAATACTATTTTTTTTGCATAAGAAAAACATGAATATCAAAATGCGAAAGAATTATTTTTAAAAATCTAAGGGAAATGTAGTTTGGTTTACGTTCAACTTTAAAACGTCTCCCGGATAACTTTTAACGACTGATTTTGATATGGATAAGTTTAGGATATTCTTATACGCTGTCTGGATTGTTAGAAGTCTTCTGCGACGCGCCGTTCTCATATAAATAATAAACATCCGATATTACACCTTATTCCAATACGAACCAACAATAGATATACTGCACAACTATCAAATATTTCTGGGACCATTTTTTCATTTCACACACTGGCCTTTCTCGATTTTTTTTTAAATAACTGAAGTCAAATATCGCTAATGAGCTAATGACCGCCGTGTTTGGAATTTGATAGTCTTCGGTTTTTAATTTCGGCGTTGGATCGATGTCCAATAGTGACTATTGTAGTGTAAATAAAAAATGGAAATTATGAAAAAGAATAATATATATTGAAATATTCTGTCAGAAATATAAAGCATAATTTATATTTTAAAAATAAAATGATGTCGCTTCAGAGAAAATTTTATTTTAATTATTACACATTGTTACGCGACCAACGTTGAAACGACAAACTGTCGATGACATCAACTCAATTTTATGTTGAAAGCAAAATAATATTTTCCACCAAAAATAAAACGCACAACAATGAATCTATGAAATGTTATTAAAAAATATAACTTAGTAATACTTTTGATTGAACGTTGATTTTTAAAGTTTTTAAGTTTAAAATCTCCTAGCGTTAGAAATAGTGTTGATATAAACGAAGTCGGTTAGTAGATTAAATAAATATTGGTAAACTTTGCAGGTTATGAGACACCGCCTACGCCTAAGAGCGAACCTTCTTCGCATGAGAGTTACAAAGTACCCCCGCCCCGTCCATGCATCTGTCATCCACAATTTAATTATAATAGATATCCTAAGGTAAATGTATTTTAGTTCACGTATAAAATTTCATAACTTTATCCTAAATCACGCAGAAAAAAACTGAAGTAAATTCTAAAAAATACAGTCAAAGTAAGAACCTCATTTTTTAAATCTTTTAAATACAAGTAAACGTTTCGCGTAGTCCTCCGTTTATAATCAGAGATGAATATTTTATTTCTCTCTTGATTTTTTAAGAGAAGTAAACGTATATTTTAATCGGCCTTTACTTGCAATATAGGCATGATTACACAACGTTTTTACTTCAATCTCCAAAGTAAAGCTCGAAGACCGAAATAGCTTTTAAAACATTTTATTTCTCCACTGAGTTTTATTAAATGCATTCGTTACGGATGAAAAAATAATGTTTATTTCACTCGCTTACTGGAATTGTTAAATACATGTTTATTTTACACACGGACTTTTCCTTTGCAATATCACTTTGAAGCGGTGATTCTGGTGAATCGTTCACTGTTTTTATAACGTGCTAATTAAACAATAAAATGAAAAATACGTAAAAAGTAATTGGTTTTGAATGGAAACTGTGAGCTCAAAATAATGATTCATAAATTATATGTAATGATTTTCATGTTATGCGCTAGCTTTTGCGTGTCCAATTATTTTCCTCGTCTACTTACTGGTTTGTATCAAATCAATTCGCCTTACAATTATTCTTCTATCAGATGTCGTCGCTAAGGAAGTTCGCATTGTTCACAGACTTATTCCCCGAGACTTCTTAGAAATATTTTCCGTAAACATGTGTATCTTTTCTTCGCAATAACACTAATTAGTTCCGTATTTTCTATTGAGTGTTATTGTTTACTGTTATTATGTAATTTATTGTGTTATGACGTTGTATACACAGAAGTGATATAAGCTTCATCAAAATCTCAAGGATAGTTCCTTACTTAGATAGATAAAATACAGAATTGGGTATATAGAAAATGAAAGTTAGTAAAAAAAATCTTGGGCGTAAACGTTTTAAAATCTATTTAAAATCTGTCATAGTTACCTAGAGATAGGTTACTCTTAAGATAGTATACATTATTGTAGAAAATTGACGATAACTAAAAATGTATACAAATAAAATAAGTTTTATATTTTTAGGATCGTTTTGGAATATATCAACCGTTAGATATGTCTCAGTATAGTCAGGGCAATGCAACAGTCACTCCAGCGGTATCTACTGAAGATCTCACTGAAACACAGCCCGATGAAAAACTCGACCAGAAATCAGTAGTTAGCAAAAAGTCCGCAATTTCGACAAAGAGCGGAGTTAGCAAGAAATGAGGTTTCAAATAATATAGAAATAGTTTTATTTTGATTTGAATTAAAGTTTTTTTTTTCTTTCATCTTTCTTTACTTAAAAGTCTGCAATAATTTCAGAGTAAATTGTATTTCATTTAGTTAGTTAAATTATATATTTAAATAGATAATTGCTGTTATATTTTATCAATCACGTAATATTACCCTGCATTCAGACGAACGCTTTTTTAACGTCGGTGTTTACGCTATTTTAACGCTCTCACCAATTACGAATATTTTAAAATCAACCTTGGTTAGTTCAACCAGTGCTCAAAATGCAATACTGCAATATTGACATTTAAAAGCGCCTCCTTGGGAACAGACATTTTAAAATGCATTTGTTTTATTTCAACGCTTTTCTAGCGCGCGTTGGAAAAGCGCTCGTGTGAATGCAGGCTCACCAAGCGGTTTTCTTTACCATCCGTTACCGATGCTGAAACAAAGACAAAAACATATTTTCACTTGTCATTTTGTTTGAAAAATATAACGATAACAATTATGTTTCCGTTCAGTAGGAAACACAATGTAAAACATTTAAACTATGTTCTACGTAGCTCGAACGATTTCTATACCATGCAAAATAATCTTACGTGACTATATGGGAATATATAATGAAACGTCCTTAGCTGGTATTGAAAACACTTAATGAAATAAAATATTACTTAAGTTTTATCTTTGAACAAAGTAAACAAACAGAATATTCCATTAAATACATTATAGCTGTAAGTCTGCAGTAAATCGAATATGATAAGAAAGATTTCTTCAGGCATTCATAAGCAAAGATAAAATAGCTTTTTAATTTTGAACTGTAGCGAGTGTAATTTTCCATTTAATGACATGCGAATAATGCATTTTTACAAAGTCTTGTAACCATACAAAGACAAGTTAAGGAATAAAAATATGATATTTTTTATAATTGAAAATGTACTTCCGCAAAAACTGCAAAGGAAAATTTACGTGATTGTCAGCTAGGTGGTGTTGTTCCTGATCAGATATGAATCTATCCCCACACTCTGTGACCATAAGCAATTAATGTTATTCATGGACACAGTAAGAGCATACTGATTTTAAAGGAATAAATTATAACAAACTATCTGTTAGTAAATAAAAACGGCTGCACTCACGTTATTAAGTTCCGGTAACGGTACCAACTATTGTCGAGCCTGTCGGAGGCTCTTCTTCAGGGATGAGTGGGGCTAGCTGTTGTTCGCGACTTCGTCCGCGTGGAATTAAAAACGTCACGTCGACGTCAATAGCCTATGTTACTCGGGGAAAATATAGTTTCCTAATGGTGAAAGAATTTTTAAAATCGGCCAAGTAGTTCGTGAGTTATTTCAATACATA
>QDHC01001533.1:466110-483120 GCA_013186455.1 Papilio dardanus tibullus | reverse complement strand
AGATTTGAGATATGATGTTATTGGTTTAAAACCGTAAAGTGTTGCACACACGACATACGTATGTCGTAGTCTAAGGCATGTTTTGTCCCTCAACCGTATACGCTATCACCACTTCTATATCTTTCTCTTTCTACGTTATTATTGTAATTGTAAGGCGTCAAATTCCAAATTGGAACATTTTTCTATTGAACATGCGTTTAATTTTCTCTGGTTTCCAATATCTTTCGTCATGATTTTCTTTCCCCCTGTATCGCGAGGTAGAGAAAATAATTTCTACGTTACCTAGAAGATTAGAAACGTACCAACCTGTGTCATTTAATATTTCATCCATGCAACGCATATTTTAAATTGAAAATTCCTGATAAATAATAAAAAGCTATGTATTATGTAAAAAAATATTTTTAAACCAACTCCAAACTTTTATACTTATAAGTAGTCTAGTAATAGAAAAAAATTACAGTTAAAAATATTTTCATTTAATTCAAGCTAACATAAGAAAAAAAATTAAACACAATTAAAATATTCTAATGGGATAATTATTTGTTACTAGCTGTTGTGTGAGACTTCGTCCGCGTGTAGTTAACTCATATAGCATATGTTACTCGGAGATAATGTCTAATGGTGAAAGAATTTTTGAAATCGGCCCAGTAGTTCTTGAGTTATTTCAATACAAACAAAAATACAAAGTTTCTCTCTTTATAAAATTAGTATAGATGAATATCGTTTTATGGTTAATGAGTTAAGTCCGGCAAATATATTCAAATCAGAAGGATAACATGTTTATTTAGTTTAGTTTATGAAGTATATGCGTATTTCCTTATAAGCAATCAAGTCACTTGTATCGAGAGAACAGAGACACTAGTTCGTTGTATTAATATGAAGGAAATATAAACTAAGCCGATCAGCGAAGCTACCGAAAATACTTTTCGATCGACGACATCGCTCATGGAATCTACAAAAATGTATTAAACTGACATTAACATTCGATAAAATCATCTGATTGTCACGTGTGAGATATAGAACGTCAATGTCAGTTTCATACACTTTTGACGATCGCTATAGATTCGCTTCGTAGCGAATTCACTTTGGGTAACCCCCCAAAGCAGACAGAAGCTTACTATTAAAAATGAAGGTTAATTCGGTTTTCTCCGTTAGTTATCTCTCACTGCAACTGATATAGTATCTTCTTGAAACGACATAATCACATAAATCAATAATCATAATTATATAATTTAAGGAACTTGAAACTGAGAATTTGAATGTTAAAACATTGACATCAATCTTACAATATCAAAAGTAGGATATGAAAAGGGTAAAGCGTGATTTCAATATAGACAAGACAAGATGAGCGCTTCCTTAGAAACGGTTTTCATTTAGCAGCCCTATCAAAGGAGGTTGCGATAGTTTAAAGCGTTTGGCGCAGTCGAGCGCGGACAGGTTTTAAGTTTCCAATGCACTTTCATCTTGCTTTCTGTTTATAGAGACGGTTTTAATCACGATTATATTGTCATAATACAAGCGCAGCGCTAACTTCAATGCTAATTACTACACGATCAGGGGCTATCCGAAGTACTTTCCGATTGGCGATATCGCTGATGGAATCGGCAAAAACTGACATTGACATTCGATAAGTCATGGGATTGTCACGTGTGAGATATCGAACGTTCAATTCGATACATTTTTGGTGTTAGCTATAGAATCACTTCGTAGCGAATGTCCTTCGGGTAACCTCCAGTTTTTCAAAATATTCATAGTGCTTTTATTTTTCATGAATGAACTTCATGGAAGCAAAGCGTTTAATATTAAATTAACTATTGTATTAGTTCATTTGTTTCGACGAAGTTACCTTTCAGTCTTTTTCGGTTCTCTTTCGCCGCTGTAAGCTTCAAAAGGCTTATCACGGATATTTCTGAGAAAGTTTTCGAAACGTCAACAAAAATATTATAAAAAAGTGGTGTATTAAGCCCGTAAGGAGCGCTCTACAAATATAATAATAATACATACGTATCTACAATTTTTTTCGATAACGTTACGAAAAAATTCTCGCAAATAATCGTGATAGACCTTCTGACAACAACAGACGAGACAAACTTTTAAAAATTTTGGTCCTGTAACTTTGATGCAAATTCAGAAAGTGTTTATTATTTTTTTCTGTAAACATATTGTCTCCTCAACTTAGTTTGCAGCTCTCGTGCGTTGTAAAGGCTACAGGACAATAGCTTTAAAATATTCCGTTTGACTCAAAACACCTTTGAGTTAGGGAATCGCTATATTCAGCTATCATTGAAAGAGGAGCCATGTTTTACATTGCACTGAGAAATTGCTCGGAATTCATTACTCGACGCTTTGACGTCCTAAGCTTTATTTCGTGACAAAGAATATTAAATATAATTGTATAAATCTAGGTTATAATTTCTTTTAATTAGTCTCCGTGAAAATGTCATCATCATGATCATCACCAGCTCACTATACGTCCCCACCGAGGGGCACGGAGCCTACCCCCTAAGGGGTGACTAGGCCATAGTCAACCACGCTGACCAAGTGCGGGGTAGTCGACTTCACACATATATTTGAATTTCTTTGCCGATATGTGCAGGTTGCATCACGATGTTTTCCTTCACCGAGCGTCGGGTAAATATGTACATATGAAATTCGAAAATCGAAAAACATTAGTACATGGCGAAAAACACATTCGAACTCGGGACCTGCAGATTGCAAGTCAAGAGCTAAACCACTGAGCCACCGACGCCGTGAAAATCTATGGCCAAAATATTTTTACAAATTGCTTTCTCCGATATAAACTTTTATTGGGAAAAGGTTCAAAATTACCATAAAAGCTATATATTCCTGGAAAATCCTATTATTAACCTCACTATTGATTACGGACAGCGTTAAAGTCAACATTACCTGTACCGAGTTATCAAACGGACTGAGAACAAACGCAATAGCGGGGCACAATCGAAATTCGCACGGCAAGGTTTATTCCGTCCAAACAATGGTCTACAAAGGTCTGAAATCCGCTACGAATGCCTTTCTCGTGAATACCTTCAGTTAATTAAAAGCGTGGAACATGTGGAATTTACAGATGCAAGCGATTCCCAATATTTTACGGTACTCTGTTTGGATTGAATGCAAATTGATTTATGAAAGGTTCACTCACTCTGTGCGTTGATCGCGTGAAAGCCTCTACCTACCTAGGTTACCTATGTACCAAAGATGGATCCAGGTTTTTTTTTAACTCACCTTTCCGATTAAACTTATTAAGTTTACTTTTTTATAAAATTGGAATGGATTAGTGAATTGTGAAAATTGATATACAAAGAATAAAAACAGAAACATTCTTTTATTTTAAATTAAATAACAATACTTCAAATTAACTGAAACTTAAGGAAATCAAACATTTAATATTCAAGTGCAGGTCTCTTCTTACACGAGGCTTCCGGGCCGCTATCCTTTTCCTTGGTAAACAATTCCTTAAAATCATATGGGTGAAAAATATATCCTTCGCCTTCAAAAAACTTGCTCATAAATTCCACCCTGTTGGGAGTCGTATCTATATTTTATCTATACTTAATACTTAAAAAGATTTAAATACTTTCGTTTACTATTTTATTAAAAATATAGAAAATCATCATACCAATGAAGACGCAGTGTATGTAGGAACGCTGACAACCCTTCCATGATGACCAAAATGGACACTGTGAAAACCGCCCACACAGCGAATATGACAAACACCTTCACCGGTGCCATACTGGACTCATCTTTCAATGCTAACTTCGCCAATATCATCACCCATAACATCTTTGATAGTTCTAAAATAAAATAAAACTTATGGTATGGTAAATTTATTTTAACGATATTTCTGTAGCCTACGGCTTCATTAGACCGATGTCACGCAAAAATTGGTCTTACGCCAAAGCAACATCATCCTTTTTCCGCGAACTCGGTCTAATGAAGCCATAGGATAGGGTAAGGCAAAAAATATGGAGCAAATTTGCCGCTCCCTGAAATCAGCAAGCCCTAGGCTTCAGCCTTCTCAGCCCTTTCAGAAGATAGATGAGTTATTAATTTCCTCTGTGCGTCAATCAGTGACAAAATATGTAAAACCTCGATCGAACCGACAATTACTAGTACACACATCGATGCAACAGTTCGCTGTTGTACCCTTTTATCGCCGTTTCCATTAAACGCGCCTTTACAGATCCATACAAATAGGCGAGGGTCGCCCTGGCGCCTGGATAAAGGACGTAGTTTTAACGATGTTGACATATCAGTTGTTTTAACGTCCACAAACTGTAACATTGGTTCGATTCAAGCCAACGCTTCAAAATTAATTCGCAGCGTGTTTATTGACGCGCGAATACACTTCCAAGGTGAAATGCAATGACTCGTGAATGAACGTTCATGACAACACTTAATTACTAATGCATATAAATACATGTTAATGAATCCATTATTTAAATAATATATAAATTTTATTCTAGATTATAAGCGTTATTTTATATCACCATGTCATTTATTATTGCGATAATTCAAAATGTTATCGTGAAATTGAATATAAAAAAGCAGAAATATTTATTTACTTTAAGATATAATTTCTGGATATAACGTCGTAGAAGAAAATTATATAAAACCTAGACGTACCTACCACCTACCTATGTTGCGGCCGGAACACTGGCCGGCAAGGAAAAGACCTCTTTGGTGGAACTTTAATACATTTTAATTTTAATTCTTTTACGTTTGTCTTTTGTTTTTTATGTAAAATTTTGATTACACTTTTAATTGTCGATGATGCAGTATTCATTTTAATCTATTTTCTATTTTTTAACAAAATAAACCTATACATATCAAGCTATCGTAGTAAACAACCTATACATATATATCGCTGATAATTAAAATGTAACTTACGTTGATGCGCCAGAGAGAGTGCCCATAGACGAAGATATGATGCGGTATGAGACACAGTGCTGAGCGTAAACTCAATACTATGGATTGCTTGGTGAATTAGAATCTCGCCTAGGGGAACATTATACTTGGCGATTTCGGCTTTAATTATCTCTTGAGACTTCGATATTGAAGTCTTATGTTGATACCTTCGAAATTCACTGTTCACGCATGTTTTCTGAAAAAATGAAAAATTATAAAATATGTCCTACATTTCATATCACAAACAAACAAATCGCTGCTCAAGCTATTAAAGTATTTTTTAATTACTTTTAAAATTAAATTAAATATCTAAGTTATAAACTATTGTACATTATAAATAAAATAAAATTTACCATCAGCTCTTTTCTTTTTCTCTGATTTTTTGCGTAAATATAAAGTGGAGTACCGAAGAAAAGGACAGGAACGCACAGCAAAGCAATTATGAGAAGACACCTTTGGAAACCTTGCTGACCTTCAAAAAGGTATGCATCGCATTCCTTGTTCACAGGCTTAGAAGTGGCGAACAGAGCCATGTCGATGAAGAGTATTAGAATGAGGGGCGCGCATCCAGGACCTCTTTTTGGGTCAACTGTTAAAATGATTATTTGAAACATTTTTATATTCAGCACCTGCTCACTGAAACATCCTTGAGGGATCGGAGGGTACCCGAAGGTGTGATTAGAGCCATAGTCAACGACGGTGGCGTACAATTTAGTTCAAATTAGAACTTTATTGTCGTACTATTCGTAATTACAATGGAAAAATGATTTATTCATATTATTAAAAAAATACTTACGCGCTTTCCCACTGAACATAAACCATTTCATGTAAATCAATACAACTAACCAAAAGAAAATGCAACACAAGAATAAAAGTTGGGGAATAAACTGAAGATAAATAGCATAATATCGCTTAAAATATCTGTCAAAGAAAATATAATTGTGTACATTATCTGACTCGATTTAAAGTAAACTGTGTATTATATTTATTAACCCATTTTATTAATATACTTACAGGTGATTACATAAACTTAATGTTAAACCGAAAATCATATGTATTATTCCAATAATAATAGACATTTTCATTTTCATTGAATTACCACTCATAATACTGTTACTCGCAAACTGAAACAAAATATACAACGAATTTATTTCACTGTCATAAATCTGTTTTCGTCAAATATTTTCATTTAATTTCACTCATAAACATCCAGTATATCTTTCTAAATAAACAAACTTAGCAACTACATCATTTATTTTGTCTATTAAATCAGATAACAAAAAAAAGCAACGTAAGTATACTAATATTAATAAAGAATAAAATATGTATTGACGTAACTCAAAAACTACTGGGATGATTTAAAATAGTATTTTAAGCTTTTATCACTGAGTGACATACGCCATTTTTTTTTACGGCGCAAGCAGAGACTCTTAATAAAACAAAACATTACCCCCCAGAATGGATCAACACCAAAGGGATACGGCGGGTTGGTATCTAAGGCTGGGTCCAAAGTTATATATGCGTTCGCCAACAGATCATTAAGAGTGAACGTATTCTTCCAATACGAATCCGTCAAAAATATATGTACGCTGAATATGTCGTTGTATAAAAAACCAAGTATACACGAGAAAATACCCAACAAAAAGATTACATATCGACCTGCAATGAAAAAGTTATCAATTATTTTCGTCATCAACCCGCGTTTGTTCTGGGATAATATCCGGAACAGCTAGGTCAATTTGTGCATTTCTTTTTTTTATTTTTTTTAATGTATCCTTACCTCCAAACATTATGTTCCATATTTCATTACCGGAGGGTATGCCCATATATTTTTTCTCCGTAAGTATCATCCAACCACTAAATAGAATCAGTATAAGACCGTGTCCTAAATCGCCAAACATTATTGCAAATAAAAAGGGAAATGTTATAATAGTGTAAAGTCCTGAAAATACAATGACACAGAAATACATAAGCACTTGTGTAAATTTATAGAAAAATCAGTTATAATTTAGTATAACGAACAACCTGGATTTAACTCTCTATATTTGGAGTCCCCATACGCATTTATAAGCGTTTGAAATCCATTAGTAAACTTATTGGTCCGAAAGTACGTTGGGGGCACTTCGGTACTTTCCGTCGTTGACATGAACGAAGGTACATTAGTACCAATCTTAGCCTACGGAAAGTTACAAATAGTAATTAAAGCATTCCTTTTATAATAATCACAATTACCAGTAAACACACTTCCCAACCATTGACTTCGTCCCGCTTTGGCCTAACCATTATCAATACCCAAGTTTCATATATATGTATATTTTAATTAACATCAACTATGTAAGTATACTGAGATTTTTTTCTGGTAACTAAAAGTAACCACGCATGTAGTACAAACACGAGTTAATTTAATTTAAATCTATCGATCGATCGATAATGGTTTAGTCCTGATTGATATTATTTTAAAAGCAACTAAAACATGAAAATATTTAAAATATTTACCGAAACCTCAGCCAAAACAATGTTCACTCGTTCCAAATCACTTTTAGGACACCAACATTGGCCGATTAGACAATTCTTTGTTATATCCAAAGAGAACATGTTCATTGTGTGGTAAATGGATTTGGATTTTCTAACTTGCATCATCCACAAAGCCCATCGCTTGCCTACAGTACGAAGGGCTTTACAACGATGGTATTTTGTCTTCTTAATTACCTGCACAATTATTATACTAATAATAATTCTATCATAAGAAATATTAACTAATAAAATTCAATACTATATTTTTCATTAATTTACATTGTATATGAATAATTCGATGATTCAATTCAATTAAATTAGCCTAATGACTGCCCATCCGCCGGTCCGCTGCCAACAGATGACAGCTATCTCACCTGTTCACTGCACATACCTTGTTGATTGAGCAAAGCCCTGTAATTGTGCTAAAATTATTCTACAGTCATGCTCTTAATTGTACAGTCAACTTATGCCGTCGATTTTCTTCTCATTTCATTTTTATTTTATTATTACTTCAACTTTTGAACGCATGGTCCTTTCATTCGTTCAATTTTACCTTCCTATTCTAATCATCAATGAGAGTTCCTAGTATTATGTGTGAATAAAATCTTTCTACGTACCTGTTCTAAATCAGAAACTCTTGTACTAAGCTTCATAGTCATCATGAGTCGCTCGTCTTTCGTCTCTGGACAAGGATAGATGTTCACACGAAAGCCGGAGCAAACTTTCTCCATTCGAGAACTCAATTGTTCTCCCTGACATATCGCTAGAAATGCGACTTTTCGAATATCTTTGCCCTAAGATTAGTAGGCTGTTAAAACACTACGCTAGGTATGAAATTAGGTATTGAAAACCGCGAATAAGAATCCATCGAACCGTGCTCGGATCCAGTAAAATGGCATCTTCTGAAGCTTGTCTGTAATAAATGTTTCCTCGTGATACTCTCCAGAGCATCATCTGGAAGGGATAGCTTCTATTACGTTGCACAACGCCGGACAACACTACCAAACGACCGGCGGTTGTCTGTTCACCTCCTCCTTTCCTGAAAGTTTCTGGCTTCTTATTAAGTGTTAGTGTATCCACTACCGAAACACTTGTACAAGAACAATATATAATTGTAGTAGACATTAAAAATATCATCATCGCATGTATAATGTATTTTTTGATAATTTAAAATACCTTGATAATAGTGTATCAGGTGACAATTCAGCGTCTCCGAGCAAGGGTCCAATTTGAGTCAATAAATACGACATCTCGCTCAGTTCCAAATAGTTGTTCAATAGATTTGTTTGGTTTTCAGACATGTCCACTATATCAGCCTCCCACTTTTCCAGACAGTTCTGAAGTATATAAAATATTCATTTTCGATAGAAAAATATATTAACATAGTAGGTAAATAACTGCTAATCAAGAATAATTTATAGATGATTAAATTTTGATAACTTTCCGTTTTACGTTTATTAATTTCTAGCGCTCTTGCCCGTGACTTAGTCCGCGAGAATTTTAAAAATAACCTTTTAGTCTGTTTGAGTTACGATGAGCCCTTTCAGAGAGACCTTCTAACAAACATCCATCTATTCGTCCTAAGCATTTCAATAATATTTTGATCAGTGGCCCTCTTAGTAAAGCATCTTATATGATCAATATTATTTTAAGATTAAGAACACTAATTTAGAACATTTTATTAACATTGTCTTTGTGTAGGTACTCTTAGTATTCCGTTGACATTAAAGAGAAAATTGTTTTAATATAAAAAGTGAACTGAGATTATAAACTTCGCTACCAAGAAAAAATAACTTTGTCCAAGAAAAATGAAGACTGTAATTAATTTCCTTTTTTCTTAAGCCTGTATTATTGTAGTGTAATTTTACCAAGTGTTTTAATGAAATATCTTTGTACAATTTGACGAAGTAATATTCACAGAAATAATGCATAACTAATCGAGTTTCTCAACATTATGCATAGAAATTATCATCACCACTCAATACACTGTGTACTGAAAATTGTATTCTCAAAAAAGGCCACATCTATAATCTTGATAAATTACGTTCAGTTATTAAAAGCAAAATGTTCGTAGTTTAAATATCGACCGCGTCAAGCAAAACAATACTACTAACAATAGATGTAGTCAAATGTACAAAAATATATTTAAAGTTTTTACCTAAAGAAATAAAAGCAAAACTACGAGTAATCAACAGTACAAATGAGACAAACTAAGATAATGAAGAATAATTTAAATAAAAATGCCAACTTCAAACTGGGTCATTTCATGCGGTTGTAACGCCGGAGGGTCGTGGTCGAGACCAGGCATCGTAATACTGTCCTTTTTCATTTCACTCTCCATGTAACGAAGCTGACGCTCCATCTCGGCACAACGGCAAACTTCCGCAACATAGTTTCTTTCATAAGCTTTTACATCTGGATTAGCCTGCAAAGAAAACAATGATAAGTTAGAGGCAAGTTAATGAAGACAGAGGTTCTTTGCAATCAGAAATGTTATAATGAATGCAAAGACAGTGGCAACATTGTAAATTTATTTAATGTCCTCGGTTTATTTACTTCTAAGCGAATTCAAGAAGATATGGTTATAGAGGGAACATAACGCTTTCCTTCAAGTGTTTTTCGCATATCTACTGTAAAAGGCGCAAAAAAATGAAAACATAATACACTATCGCAAAGCCTTAAATTATGATGGCACTTGGTTTCGTTAATGACAAAGATTTTTCTAATTGGTAAAATATCTTTTTAAACTTTTTGAAGATTTTTACTGTAAGAAACTAATTGTTTTATTATCTAACTATTCAATGCACGCAATATTAATATACTTACATCCAAAAACTGCAAGCAACCCATTTCCCCGAATCGTGATACGATTTCGAATGCTGCTTCTGGTTGGAGATAAACGTCGCATCTCGCCATCTCCTCACTCCTTACCATACCAGTCATTTTAAATATTTATTTATTTCCTCCTGCATATATTAATTCGGTATCCTGCTAATCTAATATTTTGACGCAAGAAAAATAACAAAGAAACAAGAATGTCATAATTTAAAATTGCTTCAAATTCTTTTGTTTTTTTTTGTTAAACCAGTAACACAATATTTTATAAGGTTTACTATAAGAACTCTGCTTGAGTTTATAAAGAGTTCATGAAATCATAGTTCGCTAGTTTATCAGTTTCAGATTTAAGCCTGTCTTTGATAACATTTTGCCAACAGTAACTTATTAAAACTACAGTACTGATACGATTCAAATATGCCCGATATAAGTTTACTTATAATAGGAAATTACAATAATTAATGAATCAGGTACAACTTCAAGGTTAAGCCAAGTTACAATATGTTCTGTTATTCTTCAAGTCCCTAAAGTATGTCAGACAACGCCGTAATTTACTGTTTCTCAATGATCCTTTAAGGTTTGCGCGTTCCCATGGGCTCATATGCCTATTTTGTTCTAACACATTATAATCAATCGTAGTACCCTTTTGAAAAGTTTCAGGAGCTCAAAAGAAATTTACTTATGTCACATGGGTTAAAGGTTATTTTTTCAGATAATCACGGTGTAAGTAGGGAAGTTATTCACATGACAAGAAGAACTTTAATAGTAAATGTGGATTGACACATCGATAGTCCTAGGAAGGGATGAAAGGCCTAATGTAACTTTTGAATTGGGAATTTTTCTTTATTTAATAAAATATCGACATAATAAATAAATGGTTTCAAACGAGCACTGCGTTTAATTTATCGTCTTCTAAGATAATTATTAAAATATAAATTATGATTTTATTAAGTTTTCAACTACACAGAGCTATATCAGTAACGATAAATGAAAAGCTTTTACCAATTTTAGAAATACATGGTGTTAAAATATATTAATGTTCAATAGATTTTTTAATGTTTTTATATTTGAAGACCATCTGTGAGGAAAGCTTTAGAATTCTTCTAAAAGTCTTAGATTCATTACACATTCAGTTTCTTTTTTTTCAGAAAAAGCTATAAATTATTCGGAAAGTGAAGAAAAGAAGTGTTGCGCACGTATTTGTATAAACGATATGAGATAATTTGAAAAAAGGTAAAATGGAAGATGTGAAAGGAAATTCATCAACGAATGTGGCTGATGCGATATGGACATTATTAAACCTTGTCAGCCACGAGGTGACTGTCGAGAGTCAGCAAGGAGATGTGTAGGTATTTCATATTTGTTTAATAAAACAATATGAACAATAAAATCATAGAAATTCATCTTTATTTTTAGACCTATTTCCGAAAAGCAGATCTTCGCTGATGATTCTGTACCGAATCTTACTCAAAGCCAAGGATCTGGTGGTCAGAATGGAGGCATAAATTGTAGAATGGAAGAAGAAAATATTACGACCACAAACTCGGACGTAACCATTGTAGAATTGGGCGACAAAAAAATGTTGGTAGAATTATATTTTTAAAACACGTTGTAAAGTTAGAAGAGTGTTTATGTATTTGTTATGTTACTCAATGGTTTTAGGAATTATTTCATGGGTCTAGAACTTGCTAGCACATCCCATCAACGCATCACTCGAAACAAGATTTCACATGACTGGTCCATTGAACCAGTAAATGATAAGAAAAATATTCTCATTTCAGAAGAAAAGACAACCTTCAAAATCAGGTTAAAATTGTCTATAAATTTGAATAACATACTGTGTTAATACGTTATTTAATTTATTATCATGTTAAATTATGTAATTTCATACTTTCAGTCCTAATTTCGAGGGGCCCCCGGAGTATTATACTCAAAACGCTACTCCCGGCGATTTAGTTATCCCTGAAAACAAAAACCAGTTTGCAGGAAACGTATTAGACAATACTGATCCTGCATGCCTAGACTATGATGAAAACAATAAAAATTCCAACACACCTAATACTTACGGGGAAACTCCTCAGAGCAATGTTCCACCGGTAATATTACGTTCAGTCCAGAAACTGTTTACCATCAGGCCGACCAATACACAGAGCAGATACTTGTACCCATTGCCTGAAAATACGTATACGCCAAACGTAGACTACGATCAAAATTACAACGTAGCTGTTTCGCTGAGCCAAATTTCATTGGGAAATAGGTCCATCCGTATGGTCCCTTTTAAACCGAATGCATCACCTGATGCTCCAGGTACCTCAGGTATACATCCAGAGAGAGGACAAACAAACACAAGAGATGTTCCACTGATGTACCCAGCCAGTAACATTGCGAGCAACAATAAAGACAATATACGCTCTGTACCAACTCCACAGTTCAGTCAATTTGGCAACTATGATAGAAGGATTGGCCTCCGAAATAATGGATCTACCTGCTATGTAAATAGCGTGTTACAGGTCTTGCTTGCGACCAACAAGTGAGTTTATACATTTCTACTTATTTCGTTATCAAAATTCTTATTGAATGTGTTTACTATTGCTAATTGTTAAATTCCTTTAAACTTACTTAGATGCTTGGTTTTAGATTCAGCACATTTACAGTGGTAAAAATGCACAAATATCCTTATTGGTCCAAGTTGGCAGAATTATTCGCCACCATGATGTACACTTTGTATCCCGCCGTAAACCCTAGTAATTTTTACATGTGTCTCAATTCAACATATTTTAACATTTTTAGTGAGCATGACGCATCTGAATTTTTAATGTAAGTATTTAATCATAGATTTTAAGTATTAAATCGGGAAATATCTTTATTATTATGTCGTTTTTATAGATTTTTGTTTGAGCTGCTCAAGAGTTATGAACCCAACTGGGAAAAAGACCACAGTGCAGCCCAGAAACCACGACCATCTATGTCGTAAGACTTTTTTGTTATCAACAATAATATATATCATTTTCTTACATAGATTATATGTTTTATTTGTTCATAGTACAAATCGTTAAACTAACAAAAAAATATTTTCTCACCAGGACTGAGGCACGGGATAACGCAGTAGCTGGTTGCTCTTGTGAGTTTTTTTTTTAATTAATCTATGTATAGTACTTGGTGAAGGAAAACATCGTGATGCAACCTGCACATATCGGCGAAGAAATTCAAATATGTGTATTCACGCAAAATAAGCGCTAGTCGTGGAATTGTGGAAAATGGAGCCCATCATGGGTCGAAACCTTTAACCTTTTTGTGGTTAAAAGAAAATTTAAGTAACTACTATTCTTTTCATAAAAGATAAAATACATATAATCCATTTACAGATCGTGCATCAGAAGCGACACCTCGCAAACGTGCAAAAATCGAAGGTTTTAACAAATCAAGGAGAAGTTACATCGACAATCTGTTCGGTGGTATTGTGGCGACAATGATCAGATGTCAGGTGTGCAACATCGTTTCGAATAAATATGAAATGGTGTACATGTTGAATTTGTCTTTTCCTGATGTAATGATCGATGAAGTACTAACAGTGCAGAGCCTATTAAACTATTACTTCACTACTGAGACGCTAACTGGCGACAACCGCTACATGTGTGGTAGTTGTTTGTACCGTCAAGACGCTTTGAAGACCTCCATTGTTGTTCACAACCCGAAATACTTGATACTCACGTTGAAAAACTTCAGGTAATTCATAAATACACAAATTTATATGACAACTAATTTTACGGAATGATTTAGTTTACTTTATCTTTTAATTATTATCTTGAAAATATTCTGTTGCAGATATGATACAGAAAAAAAAGATATATCAAAGCAAATACGCAAGGCATACTGCGATCACAAAGTACATTTGCATTCCAAAACGACTCAAAACGAGCGAAGCATTTATGAATTGTATGCCATGATCGTACACTCCGGACAGTTTTTAGATACAGGTCATTACACTGCGTTAACCAAATGCAACAATCAATGGTTCAAGATTAATGATAAAATAGTCAGAACTGTGGACAGCAGTGCGATTAATCGCTTTGAAGTCGACGAAACACCTTACCTGTTGTTTTACAGAAGATCTGACATTGCTGAAGAGTCTTTTCCTGCGTATGATAAAATTCCATGGTTCGCGCAATATGTACAAGAGCAGCAAAATATGCCCAGAGAGGGTTATTACAATTAAGTGTAGTTTGGTCAAGACTAGCGATGGCCATCTACTTATGTTTATGTCGTGAAATCTTAGATTGGAATTTGATGTTTTTAAGAACTGCTAGATCATTGGATCTATTTCAATTTGTTTATTGCCAATACTGATGATATATTTTACGTGACATAGCTAACGGCTTTTCAAACACCACTCAAATATTTAAGAGCGTCTTAGATGTTAAGTACACGCTTAAACTCCTAATTTTACGGCGATCTCGTTTAATTTTGACGCCACTTACATTTTTTGCGACGCTTTATATGTGACGTTTGACCATTAGGCCGTATGAATTTTAATTGAAAAAATAATGAAATTTATAATTTAAGATTTACTTCTCTTCTGTTATTCTAGGATAGATTTATATTAGTTACTTATTTTTTTTAGCATACATACCTCATGTTTTGTTTACATTGTATTTGTTAACGTTTTAGATTAATGTGTTTTAATAATAATTATTATTATTATTTTATTAAAAACAGTACATATGTATCATGAATAGGTATACGCCTTGGCTCCTTATATAGTTATACCTATGTATAAGGAGCCAAATGAAACTAATAAAACTTTTAAATAAAAATATTTGATTCCACATTTCGTTTTTTTTTTGCTATAACACCATAAAACACATCTACTAATATAACCCTTTCAAATAATGTTTACACTAAAATAAATTTGTTATTTAGAGTTCGCAAAATAAAAAAAATAGCTTATGTTACTCGAAGATAATGTAGCTTCCTAAGAGTTATTTTTTTAAACGGTCCAGTAGTATTTGATTTATTTCAATATTTACAAAATTTCGAAGTTCCACTCTTTATAATATTTAGAGTTTACTATGCAGAGGAAGAGCCACACAACGACGTCGAAGTAAAGGTGTAGCAACATAATCAGTGAGCAGTGGCGGGAATGCTTCCGTCGGAAACGTTGGTAAGTTTCCGAAAGTGGTAGGGGACTAGAGGGCTGGCTACTCCCTATAGACGTAGCCGGCAACGAATTAAGCGTACGATACTGACGTGTAATTTATTTTCACCTTAAACGAAATTTACGGTCTCTTGTACGAGTATGTTGTTCGCATCGAAAAATAGGTTAGAAAATATTTTACTAAACTACAAAGGTATCAATCGGTCTTCGTTCGTCGACCCTATCTTACCATTGTACCTATGGATACAGTACGGGTAAACGGGTCTGGATAACATTTGTAAGAGATTACACTGTGAAATAGCCCTGACTACTAACATTTTTACGACACGCAAACAAAATCACAGCCGATACCTACTTCATAATTTCATCCCAAACTCAAATACAGTCGAAATAAGCGAGAGTCCCAGGGACTGCAATATTTGTCTCGCTTATAGAGGTTTCTCGCTTATCAAGGTCTCGCTAAACCAGGTTTGAGTATATTGCCAAGTATATAAAATAGTTCATCCCTACACCGTAGTTTGACTTCAAGAAGTAAGAATAATATTAATTTGTATAGAGTATCAAGAAACTGCCAGGTCTAATTGCGTGACGCTGTAAGTATATGAATAGAAGTTATGTAACCATCGTTCCAACTGCACTTCGTATCTTTAATTCAACTAATGTAATATATTTTTTGTTCCAAATTATAAAACTTAAAAACAGCAAGTATTTGAAAGAAAGAAAACACAATTATTTTTTTGAAGCTATAAGTAATTATAACAAAGGATTTACTAATCTACTCTACTAAAATGCTGCTGTTCGGAAACGAGTAGTTACTAAATTACTATCCTAGTTCGTAGGTTTAGGCTTAAACGAATCCGAACAGTAGTAAATCCTTTGTTCAGATAAATGCTACTTGCTACTCGACTAAAATACTATCCTGGTGCGAACAAGGCTTAAGTCCACTATGTGAATAACGAACTTGCGGTAGCTAACTTTTAAATATGATTTTAGATCTGATTAGGTTTAAATCTACTGGAATGTGACTGTAATTATTTTTAATATTAGCATATTAAAAGTGTAAGATTATATTATGATAAAATAACTTAATTATACTTAAGGAGAGCACGGCAAGTTAGCAAAACTTGGTAATTTACCGTCTGTAGGTATACTCTAGTCAACTGTACAATGTGGTGCGGCTTCTGTACTTCGAGAATAGTTCTGTAGAAGTCAAAGTTTGTTTCCATTGTCACGAATCAGCGTCTTGCGACTTCTTATTAACACTTAATACAATATTTTATTAAAAAAAAACTATAAGTACCACTTAAATCCTCAAAGAAACCCAACTTTAGATCCATGGGTTACTAGAATAAAATAGAAAAAGCAGACTTTTAAATAACTTTTTGATGCTGGTTGCTTCGAAACATGACATGAGGTACTTAATAATAAGTCTTCTGAGAGCCTTGTTCTCATCAGGATAGTATTTTAGTCGAATAGCATTTATCCAAACAAAGGATTTACTACTGTTCGGACTCGTTTAAGTCTAAACCTACGCACTAGGGTAGTAATTTAATAACTAAACGTGTCCGAATAGCAACATT
>QDHC01001533.1:427068-454673 GCA_013186455.1 Papilio dardanus tibullus | reverse complement strand
GTAATTAAAAACTAAAATTCTTGTGTGTTTATCGTCAGTAAATTTTTAAACTAATGATCGGATTCTGATGGGATATCATAGAGAGGAGTGAACAAATTAATCCATAGCTTTTCCATGTTTTCTTCAATTTTCTAACGTTCCATGTTTATTATTTTAAATGGCATTGCAAAGGATACTAGGATCAGCTAGTTATAATATCAATTTTGAAAAAAATATCTTTTACAGACAAACATTTTCTTTGTGGCTGTAATTGAAATTATATTCAAGGAAATACAGCGCTTCATTTGCAGAAAGTTCTGTTAGTTAATTAGAAATTTTACTTCATTTTCAACGGTTTTGTTGAAAACATTTTGTTATTTACTATAAACTTGGTTAAAGCTTTCTAATTATACAGCATTTATTTAAACTACACAATGTTAAAAAGAACATAATAACAAAGTATTTAATATTTGGTTCAAAATTGTCCTTGTTTATTTTATCTTTTAGCGATTTCAATAAATTAACTAACTAGGGTGATACGATAACCCGAAGTTGGCCTTGGCCTCCGACAAGGAATCTCTCCATACTTGGCGATCCCGCGACATCCCCACTCACTCGCGGACGTGGAGCTCTCTTAGGTCTTTTTCCACCTCATCAATGCAGCGATACCTGGGACGGCCAATCGGGTGCCAACCATTCGGCCGTCCCAAATATACGCGTTCAACATTCCGAACATCAGTCATTCTTTCTAGGCGGCCGAGCAAGCGGAGTCTGCGTGTTTATCTCTCCAATTTCAATTAATTACTTAAATTCAATCATAGGAAGACAAAATCATAGCGTGTTATTAAATCTGAATTACTCGTAAAGTATTAGTTTCAAAAATTATTTATAATATTTATCACCAGTAAATTTTACTTATTAGTTACTAGGTACCAGTAACGTCTTCGTAACCATAAGTATTATTGAATCTCATGATATAGTTGTATTCTCTACAAATATTGTATCTGCAACTTGTCCAAATAAACATAAGTAACATTCGTTGGCAGCCAGACACGATGCAAATATTTCCAGCCCATCGAATGTTCACCTCAACGAATAATTACCCAAATCTTTTTTTTTACCTTATCTTTTACAACTTGACCGACATCGTAGCTAATATAGACATTTTAAAATATTTTATAAATACTTATAAAATTAGTTGCAATATTCATTTAATATTTCAAACTCAAAGGAAAAACTAGCCATAATTTCTGTTTAAAATATATTAGAAGTAATTACTTGAAAACATTTCCTTTACTCATTTCCTTTACACATTTTTAAAAGTAGACTTTCAGAGAGATGAAACTTTCAAACTAATAATTACTTGATGCGATGCTCGGTAAAAACTGTAACTAACTTCTTGTGTATTCACATTTCTCGTCAGAGAACATGAACATACAGTCAACATAAATAGTCGCTTTATTTACTTACAAAGGGAACGGAAAATTGTAAGTTAACATTTGATGCTGTATTTGAATATAAAAAGCGGGAGTTTTGTGGTTTTATCAACTCCGATTCTGTTTAAAATTTTATTTATCTTACTTTATACAGGAGTTTTAAAATAAAAATTTTATGACTTATAGTACAGACTGAGTAAAAATAAATTCGTTCGTCATGATAATTATGCAATTTTAACTTCCTACGACGAAATCGGGCCGGTGTAAATAATTTACGACTGTTTTGTTTTTACTCCTACATTATGTAACGT
Organism: Papilio dardanus tibullus; assembly: GCA_013186455.1. Taxonomy (NCBI): domain Eukaryota; kingdom Metazoa; phylum Arthropoda; class Insecta; order Lepidoptera; family Papilionidae; genus Papilio; species Papilio dardanus. Next base: position 452,947 of record QDHC01001533.1, on the reverse strand, counting down.
GAACCGTTACATCTGCTTCTGATTCTGGCCGATTTAACGAGTACGTGTGTACTGACGTCTTGAGTCTAAATTTAAAACAAAATTCCGTTACGTCAGACTGACATTTCTCTTAGGTGTTGGAACAGATTTATTATACGGCTGGCAGGTATGCCCGAATCTCTAACAATTAGTTGTTAAAATTAACTATCACACATGAGCCACAATTATCTAGAAGACCTCGTCGAATAACATTTAGGTTTAGAGTCAGTAAAAGTTAACACGATTTAATGAAACTGCCGATTCAATAATATTCATATCTTCAAAAGAGATTAGTGTAATTTTTCAGAGTCGAAGTAGTTAAAGCGCAACAATACTCAGCGATATAAAAGGCAATCAAAAGAGTTCAGAATACAAACTAATTTTTGAACACTAAATAGACGACAGAAATACATAAATTACATTTCGAACATATTCAATAATGATTTTTATGTTTTCATTTCAGATCTCAGAATCTCTAAAACGTCTACGGGCAAGCAAGAAGCGTTTCACCGAAGACGTCGACTTTGAGAACAGCGTTTCAAACCTTGAAAATCGTATGCGTATATCCGACAAGATTCTTGAAACTGTAGGTATCGGTCAATCAGACGTAAGTAGCGCGAGACGAGCTTTGCAAGAAAACGAAGAACGTACAGAGAAACGTATTGCACGAAGACTAAATGAAGACAATGCTCTCACCAAGTGGACAGCTTTGAAGAGCACCGATGAGGAATCCGCAGCGGCTCAAAGGGCAAAGGCCACAAGAGCCCGTTTGACAGATTTAGAAGATGAGATGTCCGAACTATCTGAAAGAACAGCTGCTAGGGAGAAACGTGCCGCACGCCTGCGCGCTTTAGTTGCTGACTCTGACTCTACTGACACTACCGTTGCCGCCACCAAAATTACCGTCCGTGCCGAGAGGGAAAAGAAACAAGTCACTTTTTAAATAACAGAAATAACCCTTTCTATATAAAGAACTACAATTTCTTATAATGGGGACAGAATCGCCGCTAAAAATGATGATTTTTGAAGATAGATAACTTTGCTAGAACGTGTGGACCTGCATTTGTCAATGTATTATGATCGAATTGATGTCTATTTTATACTCGTTGCATAGAATAAATTGCTAAGTATTATTGTTGTTTCATTATCATCCCACAAAAGAAACCTGATAATAACTAAAGATAATGTAAATAAATTTCATTTTATAAATAATAAAGTAGGAATGCAATTTTAGAGCATAGGTTTAAAAGTGTTTCCAAAAAAATCTAGAAATAAAGTAATTAATTCAATTTGGTTTTGTAGCATTTTACATTTCCTATTCCCGAATCCGGCGTTTTAAATCCGACGCCATCACGTCATTCAAAGTCATATGAAAATAAATACATTTGCATAACAAACTGGCTGTTACTTTGTTTGGTTTTAAACGAAGTATTGTTGAAGTAATCGCCTTCAAAGCGGCGTACATGGTGTGAATAAATTATCCTATTTGAAGCAGAAGGAAAATTTGTTTATTGAAAAACAGAATCTGATCCAAAAATGTGATTATTCTTAGTTTAACTTACACATAAAGCATTTAAAGACCACAAAAGTTCAAATAGAAATATCATGTTACAAAACTTTTCAAGACATACTATATTAAAAGCATGTTAAAATGTTGCCGTACCTCTTCATATGTATAAACTCAAAGGTTCTTAACATATATTAAAAGTTACAACTTTATAATGTCTAATAAACCTAACTTTTACAACTAATAATTATTAAATAATATTAATTATGTTCGTTGGTTCAATCAACAACCTACCTATCCTCGGAACGTTAAAAATACGCAGCAATATCCGTGGATGTTCCAACCAGCATTAAAATATTTGAATTAATATTGTTTTAATCACGAAATGGTATGCACAAAACAAGTTTAAACTAATCAGCGTTGGTATCATCAAAGGCTTTATTTAGTAATTACAGTGAGCAAAATAATAAATTAGGTTAAAATAAGCAACTACTTAGATTGCTAAATATATTATTTCTTACAAACATTTCTGTCCAATAAACCTTGTTTTTTTAATCAACAAAATATGCGTAAAATATTACAAATTACAGAGAACAACGCCATCTGTTATGTACCTGTAAAGCTATGTTTATAAAATATCGATCTAGCTATCGATCCAAAGATAAAATCTACATGTGATTTCAGCAAGATACAATAGATGACGCTAGTTGTGACTCGCGCTAAGAATAATCAAAATCCAAAGAAGAGATATATCATCATAAACGCGTCGTAAGCCGTAATCCTACTCTCGTAGTGTCGCTGCACCAGATTTTTGTTCACCACGTTTGTCTATCTCAGTCGTCAGTCATAATCTTGTTGACAATATCACCTTTCAGGAAATCGATTCAGGAGAAAAAATTTAATAAAAATTATATTTCACGACATTCACATAGATTTGTCACGGTTGATATTAATAATTAATTACACTAGACCGTCCGTGTGCATCAGTATTTTACCTATATAAAACGTGACAAGGTATTACCGACAGAGTTTGTCGCGACAACATGCCAGACATTCATATAGATCTGTGTATGCACGCCACATACAATTAGTCGGGGCCCGGGAACGCAACAATAATTTACATCGCTTTGATCATTCCCTTGGCAAATATTAATTATTGCGTTAGTATTTTAGGGACTTATTTCCTTTATGAATCGCTGCGACTATTTGAAAATTGAAGCTGGGTCGGTTTGAATCCAGACAGTTCGTAAACATTTTATATGAAATGTTTGTTCATTATTAAAGCCCATACAGTATATGTTCATTTTGTATGATGTCTATAAACGTCTATAAATGTCTCAGGAAAGATAAAAACAACATTAATATTTTTAGTTACCCTCGTAATCTGTGATATAGAAATATTTTCACTCCTTATTTAATACTCAAATTATTAAACTGAATTCCAAAAAACTAAATCAATGTATCAATCTTTATTACTTATCTATACTTATTAATATAACAAAGAGAAGCATTAATTTAGGAGAGTAAATTAACTAGAAAAATACTGGATCGATTTTTGAGCAAACAAAGTCACGAGCAAAAGCTAATTCTATATGTATTGCTTTTTATGTATGCATTATCCAGAAATGGTCTTCAGAAAATCCAAGGATTAGAACTGTTGGTCATAGAATAAATATAATATCCAGTTGTTTTGTAGTTGTGGTACCTACTCTACTTACTCTATAATATACGTTCGCTTTGAACGAAGACAGAAAATAGATTATATTTTCATTATGATTATATTAAACAAGTACTTATATTATATTATGTTATGATTCAAAAATATAACTCGTTTTGTATTACTTGTATGTTTTTAGTAGATAAATTCAATACAAAAATCGCCTTGTACTTTAACAAAATCATGGTCACTTTGTAAAACCCTGTTTATGAATGCTTATGCGTCGAACTGTAGTCTACTTCTTTCTTCTTCTTTCTATCATCTCGTACTTATCCGTCTAAACTGCATTGTTACTAATCTTGCTTCTAAATGTTTGTTATAAATGAATTATTTCGGAATATCAAATGAATGTAACGACGTACCAACGTAACGTAACAAAGGCGTCTTTGTCAGAAAGGACTTTAGATCTAATTTTAGAAGAAAAATAATGCAAAGTACTTCTATATTTTTCAAGGTATGTTATGTTGTATGTTGTGTTCGACCGTTAAGGTCTTAATACGAATAACATTGCTATTCACAAGAAAAAGAAACTGTAACTCGTAACAAGGTACAAAGGATAACAATCAAGTGTAATATCGTCAACGGTTACTGTAATTAGCAATATTATAACATATAAGAAGAAATAGTATCAAAACATGTTAGTTTATTTTGCAAATGAACGTGTCAGTTTTCCTAATTAGTGTTTACTTTGATATGGAACGAGATGTTAGTAACGCTCTCTCATAAAGCTTGCACCTAACATAACTACATACACAAGTACGCTACCGCGTCACCCATTCCTCCTATAAAGTGGGTTAAGGTTGGAACGAACTAGGCAACATGTTTATATTATAATTTCATTAAAAAGATTTATTATGAAAATTGCCTATTATTTCAATTTTATAAAATATTTCTAAATCTGAATTTGAAAAGGTACAAAGTAGTCAGTGAAAAAAAAAACCAAATAAGTACCGAAAAAAATAATTTTGTTTATTTTGAATTTTGTTTTTTAATATTATTGATATTGTTAGGTTTTGGCAGGGATCCTAGGTTGTTGGCAGTTTTACCTACCATATTTGTTTCTATCTCAAAATGTCGCCCACCGAAAAAGCATAATTTAAAAACGTTTGATTGTATTATAGCCGTGAAGTTTATCTTAAAACTTTCCTGAGTATTGTTCTTATACCTGATGATAGCTTGGCAAAAGACGTCGTCACACCATGTTTTCCTTTTTCTTTTCTCTAAACACTAAGGCAACACTATGATTTTTGCGGAAGCTTTGGCAATGGAAAGCCGTCTGATAAAAAAAAACAATTAACTTTGTGTTTTCCTTCACAATAAATCCTTGAATTAAAAGAGAACAAAGGGGAACAAATGGTTCAGAACAAAAAATTATCAATGCCAGACAATTATAGTCTGGCACATCATCCTGGCCCGTCTCTGTCATCTGTCAAGAGCACTGAAACATTTAACATTTATCATCAAAAATAGTGAAATCGGAGCTATTTTCTTGACTATAATTATGTTCGCTTCATTTCGAGCGGATCGTTATTAAATTTCGTTTTGTTGAATGTTATGCCCTGTCTCCATTACAAGACTACAAGGCCGGAGCTCGGCTAATTGGGATGTACGTTTCGCAAATCGAGCGCGATATTATACGGGCTGACTTTAAATTAATTACGCCGTCAGCGTAATGTGGGCCGAGCCTGCGATACATTACTCCTATGTTACCCTCAACATCAGAATATGAAATCTCATTTCTACATTTTTTTCTCATAAAGCCGGCTACAAACGTTCGTTTTATTATGCAATTAAAACTGACGTTCACATGTCAATTTGAACTGTACAGTCGAACTGTACAGTTTTTAGTTTTGCAAATACACGTCAGTTTTAACCGCATAGTGGAACTGTACAATAAAACTGAGCGTCTGTAGACGGCTTAATTTAAGGTACTTAATATTTGAAACACCATGAAGTGCTTATAAGTCAGTTGTCAAACGTTTCAACGTTAAACGGATAATGCAAACAATATCTACCAGAATTGTCTAAAGTAAATACAATGCCGGACGCTACAGAGTATCTATACTGTTAAATCTTCATGTTTCAGCCATATAATGGAAACGTCAGTTCCCTCTGACGGCGAATATCTGATTTCTAATTACTCGCCTCTGATGCGGTTGAAGTCTCAACGTATAGATAAACTAAGTTACCTGGAACTACTCAGGCTTGCGTCTATAAAGGGCTATCTAAGACGTATTATGTTACTTTGAAACTACAATAGCTATTGTATTATGTGCTTGATAATAACCAAATGGTTTCAATATAATTTTCTTGATATATTATTTCGTGATCTAAAATGTTTAATACTTATTTAAAATTACTTGATTACAAGTTCGTTGTAACGTCGCCTGTAAGTTATCGTTCTTCCTTTTAATCAATTCTATTTAAATGTTATTTATAAAAAAAACCATCCTGTATATTGGCAAAAGAATTTGCTCGGCATTGTGTACCAATGATCGATGCCAAATAATTCGTCAATACGTTTTGTTGTCCATTGTCATTGTTGAAGTAATATCTGCTTACATAAGCCTTCAATGTTGTTCAGACAATGGAACCGTGCAATTCCACTGGTGTGACATTACATATTGTAGTCTTTATTTTGTCAATATGAATGAAAGGGATGCCAAGTGTAGCAACAATAGTCAGGACAGTGGAGTAGTAGAGTAATATTTTAACAGTGTAACCGAGTTATATCGGCACTTTTAATTTATTTTTAGCTAATCACTCGATGTCGTTCTTTTAAAGGTCATTGAACTCATTTGTTTAGGTGGTCACATTGGACTACATACCAAGCTAAAGTTAACAACACTAAACTACATTTTTAATGCATTTTTTCTTTACTAGTATTTAATATTACTTACTGATTTTTACTGTTTCTTTGATAAAAAATATTTGAATCACACTTAAATATTGTGTGCAGCGCAGCGGTCGAAGTGAAAATATTTAATTTTAAATAAGATCACGTGCCAATTAAGTCGTAATAATTAACAACCATTTTAAATTGTGGTTCTTGACCGCAAATTCTTTTGTGAAATAGCTGTGAAAAACCATTTTAAACTTCTCTAATTTCCCAAACAAGATCGTAGTCATTTAAAATATACTTTTGAGTAGTACAAAATTGACCTCCCCCGGAAGCTTATTTGACGCCTCTTCTGAAAAACCTTCGGAATATCATTTAGATACCTTAGCACTCTTGAGTTCCTAAAATGTTTCGATGTAGATTAATGCACCTTCATCGGACTACTCGACTATAATATGACACCGAGATTGACAAAGGAAAGCAGTGCCAGGCAGAGTTTCTAGCAGAAGGAGCATGAGCCAACTTTGGTATCCTAAATCATAGACCGCAAAACGATAGTTAATACTTATTATCAGCAAGAGATTAGAAGAAACAAGACTATAGAAATAGGTAAAATTAAAATATAAAGAAGACAATATTCATAAATACAAAGTTGTACATTTAGCGACGTCAAGAGAGTTTTATTAGATATTTTTTCGCAACTCTGGTGAATTCGACATCCGTAATGATATCATTAGTCTATCACGACCGTTGCTAAGCAACAAAGACGCGGCACCAAGTCACGGATCCGAACATAATAAGAAAACATGTAATAGTAGAAAATAGCAGACATCTGTGGATTGAAGTATTTTCGATAATGATAATAATTAATTGAACTGATTGTTTTTAATTGTTTTTTTTTCGTTTACCTAATTTTATAATACAACCTGTTTTTATTGTAATGTGTCAAACAAGCAAGCGGCAAAAGATACGCTTACCCTTTATGCCTATTTGTGTTGTCGTAGTATTTCAGCAGTCCAGCCACTCGACAGTACATTCGTCCGAAAGATGTATGTTACAGGGTCTGTGACTGTTGAACCAAGCTAATTGATCATTCACTAACAATTTTTCAAGGGGTTTCAGGATACTAAAATGCCGATAATTGAAACACAAATAAACAAACAATGATAACTGACCGATTAATTACTTCTTCTCTAAGGATTCTCAGTTCTAGGAATTATTATTTGAAAGACGATATTTACGTGTTAATTAATTAAAGTACTTCTAACGCTTTTGTAAAGTTATTTTGCTACGCTGCAATTTTTTGGCTTCGCGTTTAATAATTTGAAGCAGATCTAATAAAGGTTTGGTAAATTAAAATATAACTTACCTTTATTTGGTAAATAATATAGATAGCTGTGAAGAAATTTAGTAATTAAGCATATGATTCCGAAGCATGTTTTTATTTGAGAAGTACAGTGACAAATGCTTTATTTACACTCTCCAGTAAGTAATCTACAAGTTCGATATTAATTGATATTTATCTTTACAGCTGACCACAATTTGGCTCTCGTCCCAATTCTATCTCAAGTCCCAAGTCTTGTCATAATTTATGTTCTATTGCATTTTAATTTCAATGACTATACTGAAGCAACTTGTCAATTGGCAACCGTCTAGATCCGATTGTATTTTGCTCTTATAGATCAAAGTGAACCCTGGTGCAAATTGCGCTGGCAATTAGCAACATTGAAGAATTTCTTGAACGTTCAATGTATTGACAGAAAGTCATTGGCAGCTATTACCACGAGCGTAGTAACGTGTGCTGAGCCAGATGGGTTCGAAGGGAGATAAATCGGGAGGCTGGTAGCGGCCCGAGGCAGCACCGACCATCAGTCGCACTCGAACGATCTAACTACTCACACGTTTCTCCAAACCCAAATAGGTTCGTGTTATTTCAGTGACGTGTTTACGTTTTGTGTTGTGTTTAACAAACATGAATTAGTTCGTAATTTTCAAAAGTGTTCAGTTAATAATAGAAATATTTTAATCTCAGAATCTCCTTGCGCGATGTGGGATGACGTGGTAGAAGAAACCCCAGCACCTGCCGCGGCGGCACAGCCAGCCGCAGACGCTGCGGCGGGTCAGGCGGCCGGCGACGCCGAGATCGCCGAGCCCCCACCACCGGTAGACAACACAAAGAACGAGCCGCGCCGACTTGTATTCAGGCACTGGACCCGGTGAGTAATTACATACATATTCAACAAAGTCAAAGTTGAAACAACACTTTAGAAGTAATTCAATGTTTATTTTTTACGAAAAAAACTTTGCGACATTACATAACGCTTTTTTTTTCAGACCGAAATTCCTGCAATATAACTACATCTATGATTACCAGCGTAACTACTACGACGATGTTTTGTCATACTTGGACAGACGTAACAGGGGGTTGCCCGTAGAGAGACCGCGCGCTCAGACGTGGGGCGAGCGAGCCCTTAGAACGTACATGTCCAAGGACAACAGTTACTCTGCGAAGACTTACAACAGAGACACGACTCTGCTCCACCACATCTCGACCGCCGCCCGCTTTCAACGCTACCACAGCAAGGCTCGCATCGCGAGGAAGTATTCCAATCTGGGATTCAGCTCTGTATCCCTTTAGCTTTGCTTTGAAACCTTCGCTTAACATCGCTAGGCGGACGAGGCCCCAGACACCGGGCGTGACCTATTTATCGATGTTACAGGATTTCGCTGGCGTGAGCTATCTCTCGCCGACGGCCGGTAAGCGCATCAAGTACACATACACCACATCGAAAGCTGTCCGCATTCCTATTTATAACATCATTGAGAAGACAATAAATAATAAGCTTTATATTGTCTTTAATTTATGCTTGCGATTACCTTTTAATAACATCTGATTAAGTTGCCTTCACTAAAAACGTATGAAGTAGTGAACACTAGTTTAATGCCTCAAACTAACACAGCACAGCGATTTTTAGACACAGATGCAAAGCGATGTGTTTTTGAATTATTTTAGTAACATAACGTTTGTAAACTCTTGAGCAATTTTTTGTTGTTTAGAAAAGCGCACCTGACGTTTCAAACTATTCTTGATGTAAACAGGAATCGATATATGCACTACGTTTTATGATGTAAATTGAGATACAAAAGTAGCTCATAAATCTAACACTGCTTTTTACATGTTACAAATATGTAGCAATAACCACGTTAACAAGTCTGGAGTGCACACTCACAATTTAGTTATTTGTTTAACAAACAAAATTAGTTTTGTACGTGTAACAAGATTAATATTTCACTTTAAATTTTAAACAATGCTTTTAGAAATGCTTTAGTTGGCGATCGCTCGTTGTGACGGAAACATAGAGAAGCTCTTAGTACAAGTAAAACAAATGACAGTCGAGAAAATAAATACCAACGCCGTCCTCCGGTGTCGCCTCGGCGCGACAATTAACATCAAAATTACTAGTAATTTAATATGCCGGTGAATAATGTACCACAATCGATCCTGTTTTTCGACTAATATACCCTATTAGATAAATTGCCATATAAATGGAGCCTTATTTAATCCCCCTTGAATAACAAATTGGTCCAGGACAATTTATTGTGGAAAAGAGATAGAGGGCGGAAGGTAAATTAATATAGCAACGACAAATCTATCCTCGCTCTCAAGTACTAAATCAAAATAAACTTGTGAGCAGACATTACTGTTAAAACGACAGTGTTGAAATTATAATATTTATTATTATCTTGGAGGGTCAACTTTAACTGGTCATTCTTTTAAACAAATATGAAGGAATAATATTTATGTAAATAATTGATAGGAACCTAAAATTAATTTGAAGTGTAAGCTGTTCTTCAATTCTTATTAATCCCTATAGCGTTATAGGGGTTGGTCGGGTTTTTTTTAATTTCTTTTAATTTACCGAACCCGCATTGCACGGTGCCGTCTTCCGAGGGGCGCCTTTAGGCGCAGCGCCCTTTTAAGGGCGTTCGAGGGCCTCTTCCTGAGGCGGCCAGTGGGCGTCGCGGAAGTTACTTGCCGTGCCCGCTTCGTCCACAGGAATGGCCAAGAGGGAGCAAGGTGGCTTACTGCGTTATGCCCTCACTAGGAGGGTGAGTCCCACATACCGAATGTGCTCCCTCGTGAGCACTAGGATCTAAAATAGATTCGACCTTGTAGAAAAAAAAAATGAATTATAACTTTTCGATAAAACGTGTTGAGATAAATCACATACATTTCCATGTATCTATCCAGACGGAAGCGGTTGTAAACAAACCTGCAGGGTTGCATTTTGAACGCTGGTCAAACGAAACAAGATTGATGTTACAATTTTCGTAATGATGAGAGTGTTAAAAGCGCCAACGTCGGCGTAGAAAAAGCGTCCGTGTGAATTACCATTAGCATTTTGTAAGGTAACACTTGAATCATCTCGTTTATTGTCACCATTGTGACATATTCGTTCGTCGGCTACTTTTCAATGTCGAAATATCTAAAATAACTTATGTTTGACAGCTCAGTGAATATAATCGTTTGGACGTGGTCCAGAACTTGCTCACCTACCAGGTAATAGCGGCATTCGGCCAAATTGTTGATAATTAAATATTACTATGATCAAGATATCGTAGACGTTTGATTAGTATCCTATACTAATAAAGATTAAAACCTTATATTTTTATATTTTTGTGTGTTTAAATAACTCAAGAACTACTGGGCTGATTTCAAAAATTCTTACACCATTAGAAAGCTACATTATCCTCGAGTATCATAAACTATATTTATTAATTCCACGAGAAAGAAGTCGCGAACAACAGCTAGTATGTTGAAAATTATAAAATCAGACTACTACGAGTAGATTTTAGGCTCGAAGTATTATGTAGCATAACGTATACAGCGACTTTTATGGTTACATTAATTTATTTCTCACTAGATAAGAGCTAGACATCCCCCGTTTTCTACCACTACGCAAAAAAACAATTAATTATGTGAAAGTAAATACGTGTATTTATATGGCGTACATAAATTATTATTGTATCCGTATAATTTTTCACTGTTTTACATATTTTTTTTACTGTATAGGTTTTAAAAACTTTATAATTAACAACATCCTCGTATTGTAGACTTTTAGCTTATACTATCATGGTCTTATAGTTGCGTTATATTTAGATGATTCTAATACTGCGATTTAAAAGATTAGAGTGACGATCAACCAGCGTCATAGATAACACCAAGCCCTGTACTCCCAGATTAGAAACAGATTAAAATACAAAATACTATTTTACTTTCACAAAGTCGTATGACGGCAATATATTCAACGTTTCGTCATTCTAGGCCAGTGTCTTGGTCGTCTATTTTCATCCCATCACCAGCGAAGCTATTGTCATTTACTCTTTTTTTCTATTGAAAATAATTTAAATAATCACATCTACATCAAAAAGTTATAAAATAGCTTTCACCCGTGGCTATTCAGGAATAAAACAATATAAGTTATTTAGTTGTGATCTTCCTAGTCGGAGTTGCGAGCGAAAGCTAGTTTCTATATAAAGTTTCATTTTTAAAACAAGATATAGTTTATCATAAAATATTTAAACACAAGGACTAAACTTTTACGATAAGCGTAAAATTTTATTTGATATGATATATTGACGGAAGTATTCAGAACATTACATTAGTTTCGACGTTGTTTTGTCTGACTGTACTAATATATAATTATCGATTTTACTACATAAACAATGTTTGACCAATACCGATAGTATATTCAAATTTTTAGCTATAACTTAAAATACATATAGTTATTATAATAGCCAGAGGTAATGTTCCATAAATGTTTAACAGTTATAACTATCAGCATGCCTATTTTGCTATGTCAAAGTATACAGGACGCGTGGCGTTAATGTAGTATGTATATCAAAATTAAAAGTAAAATAAACTGAAACATTTGTTAAAATGTTAATTATTATGTTTGTCTTAAACAAATTAAAATCCAAAACATATTTTATAAACAAAATATCTTATAGGTGCTGTTGTTATAAAATTATTAATTAGTGTTTTAAAATTCTCTCGATTTATTACAGTATTCAACTTTATTAAAATAAAAGAAATACATAAAAATATTATAAAAGATATTATATTATTTTCGATTGACTTTTAATGTAAATAACAAAACCGAGGAAATTTTCCTCAAAAAGGATCTCGGTAGGTCTTCTAAAAGGCCTCACTTTTGTACTTCGAATGCTCAATCTATGGTAAAATTTTTAATAAAAGTAACAACAATTGTAACCTTCAGTCTGTTTATAAATATTATAAAAAACGAATATACCTTGTTGTAAGTAAAATGCAAAATTAACTATTTATACAGATTTCGAAATAGTTCAAGCATCTAAAAGCAAAGTTATAAACACTCAGCTTGATTGAGAATCAACGATGATTGGTTGCCGGATTCTAAATTTAATGTTTTTGTTTTATTGTTTCAATTCGTATACCGCATTTACCGCACATAGAAAGCAAGGTCGAGAAAACGAGGAAATTATTGACGGAACCGAATTTATGGAACGTATCCTCAGTGGTTCAAGTAAGTATGACAAAATAATATATACTTTAATTCAAAGTTGAATCGCCTAAAAAAAAATCGTGTTTTTTTTTTCGAGACGGTTTCAAGCAGTCGGCATATTCGGCTCTAAAAGAATTAATTTAGATGATAGCTATGGAAAATCTTATATGTTGTGCCTGTGTTACAAAAGTACAGATATATTATATTAAATCTTATCATATATATAATTAATAATTGATATAGAAAGTGTATTTTTTAGAATTAACGACTAGGCCAAAATTTCTAATGTTTACCGCACCGTACAAGTTGTGCGAAGGTGAATGTAGTGATGAGACATTGGCAATAGGATTTCCTGTATATCTAGGAAAACATGCAAAGAAAGTGTATAAAGATACTGACATTCATAATTTACAAAACGATGGCTCGAAATCTGGAGACAACAAAAATAAAACAAATCCCTCTACTGATCCGCCAAAAATACCACCGGAGAAGTCAACAGAAGCATCACCAAAGCCAACAGATCTACCAGAAACTATCATACCAAAACCAAAAAAAAAGGGACCCAAGGGAAGTACCAGATCTACAAAACCGATAATGTTCATTGCCAAGAACAAGAAAGACAAATTAAATAAGATACTTCAAACAGATTGTCCCTGCCCTTATTTAGACCCCAATATATGTGTTAAGAAACGACATCCCGATATGAGAGAGAAACAAGAAATAATCGTTGATGACATCAAAAAGCTATTCACTTTATATCGCAAAACAAAAGACATAATTTAATTTTAGGTTTCTTATTGTAATTACAAACAAAATAAATAAATCTTATTTGGTTTTTACATAACAACGTATTTCTACACGATAAATACCTTTATCTGAAACCTTATAGGTATCGTTGTACCTAAGTGTGAGTTTCCACTGCTAAAACATTAAGTCAAAAACATGTAATTCCTCGTTCTCTATGAAACCACAGACCTTAAACGGAAGATTTACGGTTTTGTAAACAGTTTAACAGTTGGTTAGCATTTTGACACATTATTTTTGAGATAGTCTACAGCCAGCAAACATTTAATACTCTGATATAATTTCTAACAAACCACAATATCATTTGGTACGAGTAATCAATTAAGATTTATAATTATATTACAGAAAACATGAAATAAAATAATATTCTACACGTAACTATCTGAGAAACTAAAGCTTTTTTACTTTGTCGAGCAATCAATTGGCAAACAACTTGTTATTGCTGTAAACACAATAACGTTTGATACACATGTTCTTATTATTTACATTTCATTTTAACGTTGCAGCATGGGAAGCGAGGAAAACTAACGAGTTACTCAACTTACCGAGCAATAACGCTTCAAAGTATTTTAACATTCTGAGTAATATGCTGCAGAATAACAAACTTAACAGTCACAGCAATACAAACAAAAATAAAGATTCACATCAGAAAATGGACGATGGAAATGACGTCTGCTGCCTGTCTCCTATCATTATGCCGACGTTTATGACGGATAATATGTTCGATAGAATTATAAAGAAAATACTGGCGCATGAAAACTATTTCTTTTGGTGTTTTATTTAAAAAGATTTATTAATATCACTCCTTAACTGCTCCCAAACGAGATCCTATGTTTTTCTTGTGTACTAAATGAAAAATCGTGAAAAAAAATTTTTTTACATTCCGTTCTGATGAGTTGCGTTTCAACGCCGGGTTTGTCATGTGGAGTAGTGTGACAAACTGTCATTCTTCTGTGTCAATTATGTACAGAGATGACAAGTCAACTATTAATCAACCACATCTGAGCATGAACTACTCTAGAGAAAATGCACATGATTTTATCTTAAAGGGCTCTAACAACTTTTAAAAACATATTACAAATACCGCAATCTAAATCTACTCAAAACAAAGTTATGAAATTCAGTAATCCCTTTATGAGCAAATAGATATGAACGTGAATTCGCCTTCATAGGCGTTATCATTCCAGACTCCATAATTAAACAAGTTAAAAAGACTGCGTTATAACTGGCTTTCGCGCAATTTTTTACTTCGCACAGCCGCGTTATGGAACACTCTGTCCTCAGCGGTATTTCTAAACGTTTACGACTTAGGGGCCTTCAAGAAAAGAGCGCACTCCTCCCTCAAAGGCCGGCAACACATTTATGGTTCCTCTGGCGTTGCAGATGTCCGTGGGCGTCGGACCATAATTTAGTTGATCCGCTGCTCGTTTAACCCCTTTACCTATATAAAAAAAACTGAAGCAAAACAAATATTCAATTTATTAAAATAAATTCTTTAAACGAAAATAAATATGAAATCATATGTAAGTGTTAAAAAGAATATTACTGACTCTTGATTCGATAAAAGAATGATTTTAAAATCACGCCAAACTGTATTTCAGAGTATAATAAAATTTTCTGCCGCATTCATTTTCTCTCACATACAGCATAATGCACTCGACGTTTCTGTTCATTGTTTTTGTGTTATTAAATTACTCTTTGTCCCAGGAGAAAAGCAACGATGTAAATTTAAGTCAACAAGCAAAAAAAGGTAATATAAACAATTATGGATGTTACATTTTTCTTTTCTGCAAATCTGTTTTTCTTTTGATATTATTTTATTTATTTATCGCTTTCAATATTTGAAAGGCAACAACATATATTAAATTGAAATGTTTAACAGAAATAGCCAGCACACATTTGATCTTTATAACTACAACTCCATTATAATTAGCAATCTTGTTGCTTTAGATACAGTCGAGCCTGGGTAAACGAGAGTCCAAGGGACCGCAATATTCGTCTCGCTTATAAAAGCTTCTCTCTAATCCGTGTTTCCCGCTTATGGAAATCGTCCCTCTGGACTATTCAGTGTCACGTAAAGAGGTTTCTCTAATCTTGCTCTTGCTTATCCAGGTTC
The DNA here is from genome assembly GCA_013186455.1 of Papilio dardanus tibullus. Classification (NCBI taxonomy): domain Eukaryota; kingdom Metazoa; phylum Arthropoda; class Insecta; order Lepidoptera; family Papilionidae; genus Papilio; species Papilio dardanus. The sequence continues at coordinate 437,401 of QDHC01001533.1, read as the reverse complement.
CACTGTATTAGATATAGAAATGGTTATTGAACAGAAATTTTATATTTTTGCTTGTTTCAGTTGGTCAGGCCCAACGACCGCCGGTCATAATTCAACCAGTTATAATCAAAGTGTACCGGTATCCAGAACCGAGACGTTTTGTTACTTCTCCACTGATTTATTAAAATACTTGTATTTGATACTGAATAAATGATCATGATAAAACGTTATTAAGTTATTAAGGATCACTCGGTGTATATTGTTAGTAATTACCCCGTTACAACTTATGGACCTTCACGCAGCGACCATATCACCTTAAAGGCTGGCAAGGCATCTATAGTAGGTACCTCTGCTATTGCGGACGTTCATGCCGTTGATGATCACCTCTGTGCTCAATCGATAAGGACCGGATGATGATGATGATGAAGTTCCCTTACATATTATCCCATTCACTGGAAAACCATTACTCGATTATACACAATTTTAATGGAATTTAATATTTCAATAGACGTAATAACAAACGATCATTAAGAAGTTGTGTCAGAGTACTAATCGCACAGGTGGTCGGTAATACTGCACAAGTTGTGGAAATAGTGTATTCTGAAACAATGCAAGCGGCAGGTGTCGAAGTAGCGAGACTAAAATAAGAGTTTTGAACAATTCTTAAGGACGCTGCGTCATAACGGTGAGCATAATATTTTGTTTACCACGGAGCAATTTATATTTGGTACGAGTATCATACATAAATTGTGTTTTACACTTAGCTAGTTTTTTCTTAACGGTCTTAGAACAAGTTAGTTGTCTGCTCAAGATGATTTTATTTTAAAAAAAACGTTTGCCTGTTTTCGTAATTACAACTAAGAGTATGATTTTAATATAAGTTCTTTATTTTTATAATAATAAAGTTTATTTATCTTGACCTTTGTGACCCGTCGTCCTGTCGGAGGATTGGAGGTTGAGGCCAGCTAACTATAATTGTTATTCTTTTACAAATACATGAAGACATTATTTTTTACATAGAAATTGTTTTAAATAACATTTTCTAGCTAAGTATCAAAGTAACTTCTGTGGAAACCTTACTAACTTAGGTTTCATTGTGCTGTACTTAAAATATTATTTGCGACGAAAATAACTTAAGACCACAGGTACGAGGAAAAGCAGATGCTTTGTGTGACAAATACAATAGAATTATTTTCTATGCTTCGCTCGGTATTGTCTTAAAATCAGTTTCTTGAAACACCACAGTAGCATTTCTCGTGGGAGATATTTTCTCTTTAAAAACAATTTATGATACTCTAAAATTTCTCAGAATCTTTTATACTAGTAACAACCCACAATTTTAACTGCCTTATTGGCACCTTAATATCTATTTCGAACCAGAATTCAATGTTCTTTTTTTTTAAATATGACTTGGTTTAGCTCCTCACCTGGAGTGCCGCAACCCTGCTATTCATGTGTCATATTATCACTTTAGCCACTGGCATAATACCGGTGCCAGACCGTTGACCAAGACCCAGCGGCGTGACGATGACTCAACTGCTTATTTTGTCAATACATCGCTAGAATTCTATTTATATCAAGATCGATTCGATTCTTAAAATCCAATTTTCATTACAGTTGCATTCTACAACATACTGTATTTCTCTTATTATCTTTGCTTTCATATGTTCGTCTATTTCAATACGCACCGTCGTTTTTATTATACTAATATTATATAGAATGATTAATTTGTCATTGCAACCGTACGCTTTGATGGCAATTTTCGTCATTAGCGTAATAAAACCAATAATTCATCAAAGCATGAAAATTGAAGTACTCCATTAGGACATTACGCGAATGATACATTATTTCGTCACGGTATAAATTACAACTTTGTTGATATTCATCCAATATGTTAGTTGATGCATTCCTGTTTCTATGTGTACGTTAATATAAAATGTTCTGTACATTCGGATAATTAATGCAGTTTTGCTTTTAATTACTGTCACTAATTAGTTATGAAATAATTTGTTTATTTCTGTTACTATGATGCATTACATATTTTATTACAAATGGTATCCAACGCGGAAAATCAAATTAGTTATTTTTCCCGCACTTTCATTCTTTTAGATAAAATAAAAAGTTTGTCTTTATTGAATCTTAAGACCTTTTCATTTCCATAAAATGACATAAAAGTTCGTTTTCATTCCTATCGCATTATTCATTCTAATAAAATTCTTGAACGACCACAACATTATCTGAATCATTGTTACTATTCCTATTTTCCTTGAATGCATTTAGATCTGCGACGAGTTATTGAGTCAACAATGCTCGTCTGACAAAGATCCATTTAATTAATTACTACTCTATCTCATCTGTCTGCTACTAATATCAATTTGCAGACTTTATTTGTAAGTGATTACATGTGTTATATACTTACAGTGAGAATATATAATTTTTTTAAAAATCATAGTCGTTAGCTTTATCAAATGTAAGTGATGTAACACCTCATAACAAATATAGAGGGATTATTTTTATAGGATAGTCAAATAGCCGCGATAAAAAACAAAAAAATATTTAAATTATAATAAAAATATAAAAATATTCTTATAATCTTAAAATGTAAGTAGATAATTGATTGGATTTACCTCTATCATCGTTTTGGCACGAGCAGTGACATTGTAAGTCGTAACACCAGACGCTCCATATCATAAACGCTTATGTCTGTCAACAGTACGAAAATGTTGAGTCAAGATTACAATAGTAAATTCGCACATTGTTCCGTCGTTTCGACGCCAAAAATTCTGACCTTTCTCACGGCCGTGCCACCTTATATTGTATTCAGTTATTTACTACTCGTGTAGTTGAATATATTTTATATAATGACACCAGTTCAGATTTAGTAGTACTAACATAAAGCCTTGTTCCCTCTAGGATAGTATTTTAGTCGGGTAGCAAGTAGCAAGTATCCGAACAAAGGATTTACTAATCTATTCTACTAAAATGTTGTTGTTCGGACACGTTTAGTTACTAAATTACTACCCTAGTGAGTATATTTAGGCTTAAACGAGTCCCTTCTTTAGGTAAATGCTACTTGCTACTAGACTAAAATACTATCCTGGTGCGAACAAGGCTTAACACTGCATACATCAATGCAACCAAAAATCTTTTAAATTCGTTTATTTATTTTTTGTGACTTGAATACCTATTTTTTCAGATAGTTATGAAACTTATTACGACGTTATTTTGGACGAATGCAGCAATATGTATTCACGCATCAATAGTCGGTGTAACATACATGGACGACTTTGATTTCGAAGAACGCTACAGAAACGTAAATGAATGCAATCCTATATACTGGCATCCCTTACATTTACCAAAAGATTGCATTGATATGTACGAAAAACTTATTCGTTCGAATATAGGTTCAATGGGACCTCTTCAAATATTAAAAGACAGACTGTTCGATGAAGTAGAAGATGATTCTGAGGAGAGTTACGAGTATCATCACTTCGCACCTGAATATTTATTACCTAAAGTAATGCCGAGAAAAGAAGTATATTACGAACGAAAGGAACCATTATCACCGGTGAAGAAAATGATTGAAATGATGCGGGGTGATGCAATGACTATACCGACCGCCCCGGAGATGGGTATGGCACCACAATTCGGCCCTGTCGCTGTCTACCATCAGCCAATATCGAAAAAAAGTGAACAAGCAATAAAAGAAATATCGTATGCATACCAAAAAGCAATGAAACCACATAAAATAAATAAAAGCAATAAAAGTTAATAATTATTTTGTATTATATAAAACTGTATTTTATTATTTTAATAAAAGTTTTTAATGAAATGCTATTTTTGTGCCATAATCCCTAACTTCGGAACCTATAATATGGCAGTTGGATGTACCTTCAGTAGATTGTACAAAGACATGATTTCAGTCTAGTTCTGTTTAATCAAACCAAACACAACTACATAATTTTACTTGATAAATAAAATACGAATATAATTACTCGTTCTATTTGTCTCTTTAGTTTTAGGTTTTTCATTGCCAATTCTAATATTTACTGTTATCTAATATTTGTTATATGTTAGAAATTTGTTTAATCAAAGGTTCAAATATAATCTAGGTTATGTGTCCATTAACATCTAAAAGCAATAACAATTGTCCTATAGAAGTAGGTATAGATTCTATTGTGTAATTTTTATTTTACCTTTTGGTAAAAAGAATTCTTCATTGTTCACAAAATCAATGATTTAGCAATTGTGCATTTTCAGAGCAGACTCGTATTAAGACAGTCGTGTAATTATTACTCATTTCAGTGCAATGAAGTTATTACTTAAGGTACGTATCCAAGTTTTTACAATCCTAATACAATACTAATTTTGCTATTGGTTTTAGCTCGCAGTAAAATTCAGTGAGTTTTTCCTTTGATTCATCTGATTTCATCTACATTACTTAATCTTAATTTAATCCTTTATTATATTAATTATCTCTACTTAAAAGAAGTTTGTAAAAATACGTTTCTGTAATTTTTTCCAAACCAAAATGGAGACTAATACTGATTATTATGTACTCGTATAATATAACCTTATCTTTCAGGAAATAATTACTCTTCTTCTAATGAACATAATAAAATGTTCTATAGACGGACTATCATTTATGGACGTGGCGAATACAAAGAAATACAATACAATCCCCAAGGGTGAGGATCCTTGTAATCCCTTATATTGGTATCCTCGACGTATCCCGGATTACTGCTATTTCAAAAGTCCACCGAAAACGGCTAAGCCCGTTACCAATCCTATACCAATGCCAATTCCTATACCAGTATTTCCAAAACCAATTGGTCCCGTACTAATGCCTCCACCTCCTCCGCCTGTAGTCTCAGCACCGTTGCCAGTTGGTGTACCTTATATACCAGATCCTTTGATGCCAATTAATTCTGGAGTTGCTTACCCGGTTGCTTCAAATCCGCCACCGCCACCTTTCCTTCCATACAACACATATGCTTCGTACGGTAACCATCAAGCAGGAATGGTGCCAGGGATAAGAGGAATCGTAACACGTGACGGAGGAATCAACATACTACCATTTTCCGATGCGTATTCTGACATGCTAGAGAAACATAAGCAGAAAATGATACGAAGAAAACTTCAGAGAGTTCTTGACGACTACGAAGATTATCCCAAGAATTATAAGAGGCTACAAAAGAGACTAAGAAATGCATACATCGATTGAGTTAAAATTATAATTTAACGTTTGAAATATATTTTGTAATCATTCATTAAAAACATACAAAAATGTAAAAGGCCTTTCAACTATGAAACACCCAAATGCATGCAAAATGAAAATAACTATGTGGTTCTGTCAATCGACGCAGCTGCTTTTAATTAAAGGAATCGCTAATTTACTGTGCAAAATGGATAATTATAGAAACGATGTTTTCGATATTAAAGTCACATCTACGTTATATTATTTCCAATAATATTTAATTAATTGTGTTTGTAGCAAACAATTTAATTACTCGTTGCCGATGTAAAAGATAATTTTGATCAATTAATTATTGAACTAAATGGACACATATTTTGCTCATATCATAATTTACAAAAAAAGCATTTGGATAGATCATCACCTTGTTTCGAAACCAATAGTATCAGTTTACCTTGTATAATATTTATAAAATACAGTATGAAATTTGCGTTAAATTGCCGTATTTTATTTGTTAAAATTATCTCTGTTTTATACAAAACAGTCACTTTATTGTAAATTTTAATGACAAACCTTTGTGGATATACAACCACTACAATCCCAACAATTTCCATTAGCTTTGAGTGACGCTGCGTATCACGATATTGGATTAAAATTACCATTAATATGTTTGCATTCCAAATTAAAGATTATCTTTTAAATAGAGTAAAATACATTTTATAAATTTTAAATACATATGAGAGGAAAGTTATTTATATTTGAATTATTTGCAAATGTTTCAGAGTCTATTTATTTATTTTATATTAAAAGTGGCAAACGAACAAGCGGCCACCTTGATTCGCTGAAATAGCGAAGCGACCGCTGCCCATAGACATCTGCAAATGCAGATGCGTTGCCTACCTCTAATCTACGGAGGAGGAGACGCACAGCAAAAGAATAATTCCCCTTCCTATGCGTCCCCTCTTCCGCCAAATCTAAAAATAAAAATAAGATTTTTATATATGTTTTGTTTATTTTAGTAATCAAGTTACATACAGTATAAGCAATATTGATGTTTATAGTTACGTATTATGTTACAAATGGCATTAACGTTGCAGAAAAGCTACGCTATGGAGCCGTAGATTTGTTACTGCAATTTATTCAGAATATTAGATTACTCGAGCGCAGTAACAACGTCGATGGTGCACTTTGAAATGAATTCGACCTATTAGCGGCACATTGAAAAAAAAAGATAAATAAAATCAAATTTGATCCAGACACACCCTTTCACTTTATTAGAATACACTTTTTAAAAAGTTGCAATGCAATGATTTTTAAAAGGAAGATTGCTAGCTAACTTTATTCTTACTCTGTGCATTTGAACATATTATAGGCATTGAATTAAAAGCGGTTGTCACACATGCTATTTAAAAATCAGTGAATGACTAAAGCAATCTGGTCTAGGTTTTGCATTCACTATAAAAAACCTCTACTTCAAGCATATTTTCTGTGTCATTTGAAAGTCTTTTGAAATCAACAGGAAAAACCATAGGATTTAGCTAATTTTCTTATATCAAATCAAGATTAAAATTAATCTCTATCTATCTATTAAACGTTTACAATATTTACTTAGTCTAAGTTATAAATACTAGTCAAGTCTGAGGGAAAAACTTGCACAAACTCGTATCCGTATAACAGTTGCAGAGTTGAGATCGGTATTAACTTGTCCAACTTACTTAGCAAGATGTTCTCGGATTTCTTGCATATTTAGTTAATTATGAAAATAGCAGGAAAATTGTAACTAATTTAATTTAAAAACTTTTTATAATAAAATTATAGTTTTAGGAGAGAGACACCAATAGTTCAAGAAATCACATTTATTTTGGAAAATGTCTAATCTTAACTAGTCATGATTTCGATAGATACTGTTGTTTGTTAGTTTTCCAGCATATCAAGTACTTTACCAAGACTTAAAACCAAAAAATTTCACGAGAATTCATTGAACACACATTTCATCGTATTTTCGATTAACATCCCGCAGCGTAAATGTAATTCATCTTTCATTTTGTAATTGCATTAAACCATTGAATCGTCAAATTAACAGTTAATGCAATAATTTGTTACTTAATGCTAAATTCATCATGTGAATAATGTACTTTGAAATGATTTACCTAGTAAAACTCATTAGGAAATCTATAATATAATCAGATTTACATAAAACAACTTCTAATATAAATACATATTGCAATTGGTGTTATGTAATATATTGTAACAAATATGATTAACAAAAGCAACTTGTTTTGTTAATTGACTAAACATCAGAAGCGAGTGAGATCCGAGGAATCCTGCAACTCTTCCGTGACGTGAGAGAAATGTATGGTTATATAATACATCAACGTCAGCTTTAACAGCGCGGCTAAAACAAATAGTTCTTTTGTATTGCAACTTCTGAAAGACTACGTCTGTTCAAAATAGCCTGCATATACATTCTGTCCGGAAAATGTTTGCTTTCTTGAAGAAAATCTTTAAACATTTAAACTATCGTTAAAATTCTTAACGTTCAGCTATTTTGCTTGCACTCTTTTACTCTGTAGTCTGCCTGTCCGCTAGTTTATTATAAAGTTAAATATTGCATGCAGGTGTAAAGTACGGAAATATTGTGAACATTATCGGTTTAAATTAGCTACATTTAAAAGAATATTACCTATTTCGACAAATCCTGTTTAACATTATTGATTGAAGTTAAAAAAACTACCAAAAATCAATTATGATTCGAAAATTAATTTTGTTTCAGCATAATAGTAAAAACAATCCAAGCAATCCAATCCATTCAACTTTTCCAATCAAGCCCGGCACCTCGTACGCGTCATGAAATGACATTTCACATAATCTGTACGCTCTTATTTCGAGCGTATTTTTCCGTTTAAACGCAATTTCAGTCTCCACTATGCTTTTTATTTGACAGCGCGGTAATTACTACACTCTCGCTGACAAGAACAAAAATGAGGTACCTCAATTTTCGTGAAAGGTAAAAACATGGTAACCCGTCAGCACACCGAATTTCATTTAATTGTTTGAGATTTCAAATTAACTAAAAGTAGCGTAAACGATAATTTTTATCTTAATAACTTTTAACTCAAAAACTACTGAAATAATCTTTTACCGTTAGATAACTACATTATATTTGAGTAGCATAGACTATGTGGCAGAAAAAATATGAGATTCAAACTTTTTTTGCAACCGGATTGTATGTGATCTAAAGAGTAATAAGCAATATCTAAATGTATGGTGTTAACAAGCAAATATATAGCATCAATTGCAAACTGCAACACGATACAACCAATATTAAACTAATACAAGAAGGGAGTCGCGTAAACATGGCATGCCGAGATTATTTGATCAAGTTTAACTCAAGAGAGTTCTCTGGAATTGATTTTGAATATCTTAGCGTATGTTAACCAACATTTAACTTAAATCTAATTGAAATGAAAATGTTTAAATTTGGTGCCATATTATTTAATCGCCACCAACTCGTGTAGCCTTCGAGCCCCTCAGTATCTACATCTACACTATTATATAAAACAATAACGCTTTTTATGTTTGTCTCTATATATGCTTGAATCTTTGAAACTTCGCAACGGATTATGATGCGGTTTTTTTAATAGATAGAGTGATTATTATGTATTATACAACGTTGATATTATGTAATATACAACGTTCACAGTTTTTCTGTAGTATTTAGCATTGCACCCGTAAGTAGCCGGGGCAGGTCGCTAGTAGAAATATTTTAAGCTGAATATGAATGCACCTGTTAAGTACTGGGCTATCCGGGAAGACGGCAACAAGGTGATCCTGAGTTGCCGTGGATACGTGTAGGCACGAGGGGTCATCCACGTCCCCTGAGTTGCGCAGAAGCCCGTTGCAGAGAGCCCTGGTGCATTCTTTCGAGATACCGGAACTCCCTTTTACCGCACTCGAGGATGGCCACCGAGGGGGTTTTAGTGAGTCAAATCTCACGTAACGCTGTCTTTCCTCCAAAAGACAGGGTATCTTTAGAAGAATCCCCCCCCTCTCCGTAATAAAAATGATACTGGGCTAATTTTGTATTTACATGTAGAAATGTAGATACTGTATTTGTAACGATTCCATTGATTATAGCATTTGCCGATTACATTTTAATATACCTTATTGCGCTAGCGATGGATATTACTCCGCGCTCCATTAGATTGCGCGCAACGGCTTTTTTTTGTAAAACTGAAAATTCTCGTACACACTATAACTGTAATACCAACATTTAATATTGGAACTAACCGCTCATCAACGTTCATCATGCCTGCCGCGGATGAGGAGACGCACAGAAAAATTACAATACCTCTTTCTATGCGTCCCCTCCCCCGCCAAATCCGCTTCCCTTTCCCATCATTTCCTTTGACGAAAAAGGTAGGAAGGGAAAGTGGTCTAAAATTAGGCCTCCGGCAACACACTCATCGGACGAAACACGGAATTCCTTCCGTTTCACGCCTGGCTTCTGTGGTATGTATCAATACAAATCACGACAGTCGAAACCCACAATGAAGTCAACATTCAATATATAGGTACATATTTGATTAATAGTTATCGTAAAACATTTCACGAACAGCATCGGTTCGGTAAATAATTCTCAAACGTATTAAGTGATATTGGAACGTACATTGAAATTGAAGTCACAGAGCTCGCAAAGGAGATCGTAAGTAAACAAAGCCGGGAAACTAGGATACACACACATTCACTGCATTTACCTTAACGTGTGTCGCACTGAAAAGGTAAATGCAGCTAGCTTGCCTTCCTAATTGGTACATTTAAACCCGCCATACACGGACTACAAGTATTCAGCCCTGAATAAAGACCTTTGATTTGACCGGTTTTGCTAATTGAAGTTAAAAAAAAGACAAAAAGTTAAAGAAAAATTATACTTACAAGTCAATTGCTTGTACGCATTTTATCTTGAGACATTTTGTCCGTTCTACTTGCGATATTGTTAATAGATTGGGCTCAATATGAGCTTTAAACAGTTGACGGTATTTTAGTAGTGACTGGAAATTGCGGTCCGTGTATGTCATGAGTCAATTTGCATATAACCGCAGATCGCTCAATACTTTAGTAAAAGTTTTCGATACCGAAAGTTCCAAACTCGAACGTATA
>QDHC01001533.1:411479-426620 GCA_013186455.1 Papilio dardanus tibullus | reverse complement strand
ACCTTGGCGGGCAAAAAATGGGGGTTATGGTTCGATTCTAGCAATATTTTTCACAGCGTGGCTACAGGTCCTAGAGATTTTAAATTTTGCATTAGGATTCTTCTTACTACGTAAAAGTGCCCTAAAAAAGAATTTTACGAAATTCCACCTGTAAGGGTTCGAAATGGGGGTCCAAAGTTTGTATGGAGCAACGTGATTCCTTTGTCAAAATTGCATGAAAATTGGAATAAGTGCTCTTTAGCATGAATAAATAAGTTTGTCGTTCAAGAAATTTACAATTATTTACCTCGGGGGCAAAAAGGGGGGTTATAGTTCGAATCCAAAAATATTTTTCACAGCGTAGGTACGGGTCCTAGAGGTCTCTGTTATTACGTAAAAGTGCCCTGAGAAAGAATTTTACGAAATTCAACTTCTAAGAGTCTGAAATGGGGGTCCAAAGTTTGTATGAAGCAACGTGATTCCTTTGTCAGAATTCTATGAAAATAAGAATAAGTGCACACGAATAAATAACTTTGCCATTCAAGAATTTTACAAATTTCTATTTTGGGGGAAAAAGCGGGGCCAAAGTTCATAACTAGAAATATTTTTCGCATTGTAGGTATATGCCTTATAAATTTTATATTTTTCACATGGGTTTCTATAGGTATTAATACTTCAAAATTATTTTATAAAGGTTAAAATAGGATATGTTTTATATTCTTTTGAATTTCTAAACTTCAAGCGGACGAAGTCACTGGCGACCGCTAGTGTTTATATAAAATTCAAGCAGCTTTGTAACGTATGTTTATTAAAAAGAGCATTACTAGTATTATGAGTATTAACTTATGGTAATTTAAAAGGATTTTTAAAAGAAAAATATACTAAAAATCGAAAGAGTCCATGAGAATTAAACTATAATCAAATTTTATTGCTTTAGAAAATTTAAAATCAATTCTTTATTTACTGGCACCAATCCATTTGAAATTAGCGTTTCGTAAAATTGTACATTCATTCCTGACAACAAAACTATTTTCTAAACATAAATGCTGCCAAAAAAGTAATCAGTAACACCTGCTTTCTGACTAATCTGACTTAAGAATTCATTATATTGAATCACAGGTCGTCCAGACTATTATTCAACTTTGAAATAAACTTATTACTTTCTTACTCTTGGTTAAACGACAAGCTATAGGAATACAAATACTTGATCCAAGTGACACTTCAGTCAACTCTCACGAGCGTATTTGCAATGTCTTCCCAGTGACAAAAGGCACAAAGGAAGTCTTGCGACTTGCGATTAGATCCGTTCTCTCTCGTAAACGAACCAATCGGTTAAACGTTGGATCGACAGAATGATTGCATCTACTATAATTACATAATTTAATTAAGCCTCAAAATGTAGAACGAAATATATAAGTTGAGGCGTACTTCATTAAGTATTTAGTATGACACGCGGAAACATAAAAATGCTTCTTCCTTGCCGTGGCGCAAGCTAAAGCATTTGTACAACACTGATTTCTTACTAAGAATATTAAAATTTCTATTATACTTCAAACTCTCACAGTCAGATTTATTAATAAATATTAATTAAATGCATCACTCGCTCAATTCTAATAAATAAAATCTAAGGTAGGTACAACAAGAGTATCATTGAAAAGCTAAGTTTATTTTAATTAAAGATTTCTCGGAAATCTTGAATTGTATTCCTCGCAATGCCGTAAAAAGCTGTGTCTGCATTTAAAATGAGCTGTAAACAATATTAAAGTTCAAACAGAAAATTGGTACTCGAATTTTAATTTAGTTTTACTATCAAAGTTGTTACCTTAGTGTTATATTTAATTGCGGTCAAACGAATAAATACTTAAGATGAGTTCATTAACACGAAACATCTTGATCGAGGAATTTCAAATAAATAACGATTTTATCGTTATAAACCCGTTCTTCTAACAAAGCGATGAATTGTTTCTGATAGACAATAAACTGAATTTCTTAGAAAATAACAGTAACCTTTAGAGTACAATCACCCTGAGTTTTTGCGTAAACACTATAAAAATAATATGTTCACAGTAAATGAGCTAAGTACCTACTTCAGAAGTAACTAAGAATACTTACTTTCTAAAGGTAAAAGTTGGTAAACGATGATTAACAAATGCTTGTTTCAGTTCTGCGTAATTGATATTTTATCTGTAATTTACTGCTTTGTTTGATACAAGCTTAATAGGGAAATTCACATCAAGTTTCCCGGACGCAATATCGTTTCCCGGAAGTAAAACTCGACGCGTGCTCTACGAGCTTCCCGTTAACATCGCAACTAATTGCACTTAAATTTATTTACCTTTATACAGATCATTGGAAATTGATATTGAAATATAGTAAAATATATTCTTTTATTCACTATATTTATTAATTCTTTTATTGCCTTACAAATCTCTTCAATAAGAAGCGTTATTTTTCTATTGTACTATGAGGAAATGCATTCATGCAATTTATCTTAATTGCACTTTTGTTCACGATATGCACTCATTTGTTTTAATATTCATTCTTTAATACCTTGATAAAATCCAACTTAATAAATGAAAATCGCTTAATTATGTTTTAAGTCGATAAAATATAAAAGTAATAATTCAAAAATATATTTATTAAAATATTACTCGTAGACGCAGCGAGTATCTAAAAGACGTTCGCCGTAGTACTCCTTAATTAAAGACTTTCTCTGCTCCGCATCGTAAAATAATAATACCAACGTAGCATAAAATAATTCTTATAATATAAAATATTACTTTTTGAAACTTCACGTCACAAAAAATCATATCTTAACCCAGTCTTCTGTGTATTGTACCGACTAGTTGAAATTTATAATTAAAAATCCTTTCTTTATTTTTTCTTGTAAAAAATATAGGAGAATGATAGAGGAACTATTTTATTTGTCTGATTAGGCATATTAAATATTAAACACTGGACCACGTCTTCGTCTGCACAGATTTTTAAAATACTTTGTACAGCTTATGCTACACAATGATATTGCTGTATTTTAATCATCAAAGATTTATTAAATTGAACGCGGTCTTTTCTAATTATGTCATTCAAAAATATACTTTTCCCTTTAGAATAGTATAGATTAAAACAAACGATACTAATTGAAACTTTATTTCTAACATTACAAGACTTGTCTAAAGTGTTTTTTTAAATATAATTTAGTATCTAATTTTAATAAACACTTATAATAAAAATCATATTATACAGTCTACACGTATTGGACGGAATGACCTGAGAAATTCATATTATATTTACAGATGCCTTAACTTTATCTTCTAAAATCTTAAGAAAATAATAAGTGCAAATAACCTAATTTATAACACATATTTTAATTAAGTACAATGTTTCGCAGGATGATTATGTTAGAACAGCAACATTTACAAACAATAAGGGCGCAGTTTCATTAGCTCATAACTCGGTTATATGACAGCAAAAGGCAGCGAAAACTGCTTAAAAGGAAAATGTCATTGAAGTCAAGTATAGTGCGAAGATTCAGTTGTCAGTGTACGCAAAAGTATAGACCTACAAGGAAACCTGACCCGGTAGCTGTACACGAAACTAAATTATGACAGCTCTCTAGTGCCACCCTGACAATATCAAAAGATCTTTGTCTTACTGTAATTGTCTTATTTTTTTTCAGAGATTTTTCTGACAGATTCAACTGCGATAGCAGCGCCTCCTTCACCGGTTCAGACATTCATGTTGGACTATAAAGAAAATCACACGCAAACGGGCTAAGAACTGAGGCATCGGCTAATGAAACTGCACCCTATCCATAATAATTCTACTGCATAAAACTGTTTTATTGAAGAAATAATTTCGTTAAACACAGAAAAGAATGTTAATCTTTATTAATACAAGTAACAAGGCAGCGAAACTCTGTAACGAAAATGTCGATAAAAACACACACAAGCACACAAATGTATGAAAATTATTAAGAACTTTCTGTTGTCTTCTATTCAGTTTACCGTAAGTTCTTACAAGAACAAAGAACCTTAAATCATATTTAAACTACGAATTACGTCTGTACTGGGGGCTACCTAAAGTACTTTTTGATGGGCGATATCGCTGATGTAATCGACAAAAATTCATGAAACTGACAATGACAATCGATAAATCTTGTGATTGTCATGTGTGAGATATCGAACGTCATTGTCAGTTCGATACATGTTTGATGTTCGCTATCGAATCGCTTTGTAGCATATACATTGGGTAGCCCACTGTTTACACACGGGGTGTATTGAGCGACACTAATATCGTGTTGCATTGAGTTTCGCAATCAGAGACACTAGTGTCCATACAGATACAATTGATAAAACACTGAATATAGTGATAGTATAAGTAATCGAATGATTTCAAACTATTTTGTAAAAACACATATCATTTTCTATCTGTGTTAAAGTGTAATTTTGAATGTTTTTGTGTGCACTTTCATAATTTACTTTAAAAATTATTATTTACGTAATGAAATTTATCATTTAATATTAAAATTAATATTTTTAAAATCTAACCTAACCTAACCTAACCTTTTAGGTCAGTACATCTTACGACTAATGGAATGTAATGTACGGTTGTAATAAAATCATTTAAACTTAATTAATCATTAAAATTTAACTTAATTAATGTTTTTAAGTGATATAGAATATTTAAAGAAATATAGATTCTTATTCCATTCGATTAACGAACATAGATTAAATAAAATATTATTTTAAATTAATTACATTTTTACTGTTTGATGAAAATTAAGCTGTATTTGAATACAAAAGCTTATTTGGATTCATTTTCAAAAACTTATTTATGCACATGTCCATTTTATACATAATTGTAATTTCTGTTTGCCTAGTACATTTACGAAATGAGTTAAAACAATTGAATCGTTTTAAATAATTGATCAGCATCCGCCATCTCACCGCACAACATTTTTGTTTCAATAGTACCAAATTATTCAAGCTGACATGCTATTAATTACTAACCAACTATAATTCGAATAAGTTTTGTATACCCAGTACTTTTTTTTAATATAAGTATTGGAAAAAACATTAAATGTAGTTACTAAGAGATTCAACTTGAAATCGAGATACATAGAATAAAAATAGTTAATTTAAAACATAGACAAGACAAAGTACAGTACAGTCAAATCTAGAAAAGCGAGATTCATTCTCTGGTCCCGACGAGCTACCTCCATAAGCGAGAAACTCGGATTAGAGAGAAACCTCTATAAGAGAGACAAACATCGCGTTCCCTTGGCATCTCGCTTGAATTTACTAAGAGATTCAACTTTAAAATGCGATACATAGAATAGACATAATTAATTCAAACCATAGACAAGACAAAGTTAAGGTGATTGTCCATTGCCGTAACTCCTGTACAATATTACTATTCATATTACATTTGAAAAACACAGAGATATCAACAATATTACGGGAATAACGGAAATGGAAAATTACATAAAACAAAACACGACATGATTAAAGTAAACATAAAAAATATAAGCAACATAACAACACAACACAAACAAATCTCTACTCACTTTTCTCTCTACTTCTCGTAAAGGCTCGAACATCTAATATCTTCACAAGACTTGCATGTGGAATAAGGCTCTTTGTATACAAGTCTACACAAATGTGCGCAACTCTAAGACGTTGACGCCATAAAATCTCATATGTCAGCGAGTACTTATAGGAACATCTAAGATTGCATACCACGCTTAGAGTACATATCACAGATTTGCATAGCCTTGTGTTCAAAGGACCTAAAATTTAATCAAACTATGCGACGAGACGCAAAGGATGATTACATTGTGATAGACATGCCCCTAATATGCGTTTACTTAAAAATCCAAAGCAATTTACGATGACAAAGTTGCACGCTTTGTAGCTGTGGTTTATAAATAATCTCCTTATACAATCGTTAGTAAAAATAACAGGCACTTGTTTTTTTTAAATCACAAGAGCCTTTTAAAAACAATTCTAGTTGTTTTTCATATAAGAATTTGCATTTGTTTTAATTAGAAGAATCGTTACAAAAAGTGCTTAAACAAAATAATAACAAAACAAACGAGCTGTGAGTAAATAAAAAACTCGCTCAATATGTCTTCTTATATATTTATTTTGTGTTATTATAATGTGCCAATTAGTTACATAATATGAATCGAAATTAATACATAACCAGTATGTTTCTTGAGTCATAAGATTCCGCAGCCAATGTTTTTTATTACATAAAACGTAATTTTTATACCAAAAATGGTAAAAAAAATATATAATAATAAATAAATTGCAGATGTCTCTAAGGGCAGGGGTAGCTTCAGATTTTTCAGCGAATTTTGGTGGCCACTTGCTCGTTTGCCGCTTTATATTATAAAAAAATAGTAAATCATTAGCAAAAACATTGAACCGATGATTGAATATATATTTATGTTTTTTTTTTATGTAGTTTATATGGTTTAAAGATTGATTTAACATCTACAAGCTTATACATAAATAATTAATTTCCTTATTCCTTACGATAATACGTACCTATTTATGTGCATTATTGTTATATGTGAAATTACTTTGATAAGTTATAAAATGTTAGCAAAACCCAATAACATTTTCATCAAAATGCATTTATCTCGAAGCGAAATGAATTTCTCGTTTTCATTTTATAACTCGCAGTCTGCAGCTTTACGTCTTGTTATGAGAAACCTAATCATGCTTGTATTCCGCATACGTAAATAAGAAGTGCATGACGTACAAACTTGAGATATTTCAATAGAATTAAAACGAATTTACGTCGTCAAATCAGTTGTAAAACACAATCATGTTTGAAGCGCGCTTTCCTCACAATTTAATAATTCTATTTCGGGAAATTTGCTTGTAATACGACCAAAGCGCTACAATTAGTTACTAAACTCTTTTATACGAGACTCAAGTTGGAACGGTTCACCTTTAAATACTTTCTAACAATTTGAATCAATTAGAAGTTAAAATATTTTTTTTGCGAAATTTTAATTAGTTCGGACGTTTGAGACTAGAGATTTTGGGTACGTAGAAGTACTTAGGTGTTCTTTAAAACCATAAAGTCTCGTATTGGTAACTTCGTTATTCCTCGCAGTCAAGCTGCACAAATTAAGAATGTTTCCTGGCGTGCAAATTCAAAAATGCCGCATTTATAATTTAATATATGAAGATGTCTGCTGCAAAATTGTGTAATAAGCACCTTAATAATATGAAAACTACACCTACACTGAAATTATATTACCTAACATGTCTTATATCAGTTTTTCCACTAAACGTCTAATTAGAGTCTCTCCCGTCTCCCCGTCTGGCGGTTTATAAAGGTTTCATGCTTAAAACTTGTATATATACTTAATTTTCTTTCAACAACGGTTATTAAATATTACCTCTACTCTTTAAACCTGAAGATACACGTATATTAAAAGTTAATATAATTATGAGGTTATCGATGTATTTCTGCATTCAATTTAGATAATCAAATTATCTAATGTTCTTAAAATAGAACCATATCATAGACAACAAATTAATTTGCTTTATGATTTCCTAGTTCATCAAATTTCAATTAGCCTGGATTAGCCAATAAAATAATGCGATATACTTTATCTTTCGGATGATGAATCTATTTTTGATTTTTTGTATGTATTGAAATAACTCAAGAACTTCTTGGCCGATTACAAAAATTCTTTCACTATTAGAAAGCTGCATTATCCCCGAGTAACATAGGGTATATTATTTTATTCCACGCTGTCAAAGTCGCGCACAACAGCTAGTATTGTTATATATTGTTTTCATTTCAGATTATAATAGTTAGATAGTGATGCCTAATTAAGTTTTATTAAGTGTCAGATAAATAGCTGTGCTAATATTATTCTACTTGATTTAAAAAGTTTAAACATTATATTGAATTGTATAATATTTAAAACTAGTATACTCGTAATAACGATAAAAACTAAACTAGATTTTTTCTTAGTTTAACATAAAATACACTTAAATACTAACATTTAACGCTTTATAAGCGACATTTAATGAAATAAGTGATTATTCTTATAGTATAAGTGCATTATTAATTAATTAATTATTGTTAAGTAAATACACATTTATTTTTTACGTTAAGTAAAGTTAATATTAAATAAAATTAGTGTAACTATAAGACATTTCTTTTAGTAAATGTAAAAACACAATTAATAATTCAAATAGGCAAAGGGGATGAAAAAAAAATTATAGAAATTAACGTATTTTTGTGATCGTAAGATAATGTCGAACGATTATAATAACTAAAAAGTTGTTGACGGATTATTACTAAAGTTAATTAATTAAGTGAATACTAAATGTGTATACAATATTATTATTTAAACGATAACTATAAACTATTATAAAACGACATTAAACGACAACTATAATTATATGCGACTAAATAATTACTATAGGTAAACAACTTTAAACAACCAAGGCCATAGCTAGAGGGGGTATTTTAGGGCAATGCCCTTCCGTAAACACTAAGAGAAATAAATTATAAAAGTAAACATATCATATCTATAAACTTTACCAAACCACATTTTGTGACAATTACTTCTGTCCTACTTGTAACCTTGTAGATCAAGGGTAGGCAACGCATCTGCAATATCAGATGCCTATGGGCAGCGATCGCTACGCAATTTCAGTGAATCCAGGTGGCTTACTCGCTTGCCATTTTAAAATATAAAAAAGCCAATGCCGCCCTATTTTAAATTCGATGTTAGTTACAGCCCTATAAACAATTAGAAACTATTTAAACACGTAGAACCGATTATATTGTAGATTATTTTCTTAACTTTATTGGTTTTAAGTAAAACAGGATAATAAAAATTAAATCTCGATGGTAAAAGTAAAAAAAATAATCCGAATTCACTCTAATATGCAGATAGTACTTGATCTACGAACATTGATCTTTTAATTTCTATTTTATAAGAATAATTCAGACCGCTAATTAATATTTTCCGACTAACAATATATTTAACATAGAACATAGTTGAAGATGTTTACATTCATAAATAAATCAAACAAAATATTATAATACAGAATAAGCATAAAATAAATATTTCTAATTTTGATTAAACGTCATTTTATTCTAACATTAATTACTACATTTCAAAATATACAAATACTTATCTACTCGTGATATGAAAATTCATGTTTTTAAAATGCCTAAAGTACAACGTTCAATATCCGATTAATTTTAAATACAAGTAAAAAGTATAAGTTTTAGATCTGTAATAAAAACAAAACGTTTGTGAAAATAAACAAAAATAAAAGTCTTTAAAACATCTTTACATTAAAATGAAACTTTTTCTTTATTATGATTTTAAAACATAAGACATTCGTTTTAAAAAATCTAAACTTAATAATCGTTAAATTTTAACCTACAATAAACGACGAAATCAAAACAACTCGATTATAATTGTATAATGACTGATACATTACATCGAGAATATTTTAAAAATAAAATTCAAAAATTTTCGATGAAACGAAATATTTTGAATTTTTTATATTTTATATTTTGTGCGTCCAAAATTAAATCACCGAGTACCAATTTGCAGTAATTAACACAGGTTGATTTCATTTAAAATATTTAATAAAACTATAATTGTATCTCGATGTCGAATTTTATAAAGTCAGCCACTGCACGAATGTTCATAAACACTTTTTTCAGTGAATACTGATGTAGTCGGGGCTATCATCAATAAAGGTGACAACCCTATCTCAGAATCTATTAGTAGTTTCGGGTTGTTCGGGTGGGTTGACATTCATTGCCATGTTGTCGTAGGAGAAATCCAGGGTTGTATCTTCAGCTGGGTGTCTGTTACTAATAGCAGTGCTGACCGTTTTAGGCGTGGTTGCACCTTGGCTTTTATCCGTTTGCGAGGTTCGTGTTTCGAGGTCCTTTACATTCAAGGGCTGGGCGGTACGTTTTGCTGGTTCAGGATTTCGTATTTCAAGTTTGAGCTCGTGTTTCGGTCTCGGGAAGTCACCGTGCGCATTGTGATGAGTGAGGTCGCTTGGGAAATGCTTAATCTGATTCTGGAATTTAATATATTGATATTATCACTATTAAAAATGACGATTTTAAACTTATGTTAATAATGGAATTATAATCGAATATGACACTCTGTGACAACGACTAAGAAATTCAGAGATGACAAAGAGTGATGAAGATTTTATATATCCTGTTTTAAATCTAGATAATGAAGGTTTCTACAACGATTATCTTTATTAAAACTAATAGAGGTTAGTTTTCGATTTCTCCAATCAAATGGTAATTGCAATTATGATATTAATAATATTATTATAAGTAAGATGAATATCCTGCAACAATATCTTCTGTTATTCATCAAGAAAGACAAAAGATATTCTTCATATAAGGAAATATTTCTTATATTGATCTTTTAACAAAGAACCGGAATACTTTAATGTGGGTTTCCTTGAGTTTTAATATTACCTTAGGTGGTTGAAACCTTTGCTTAATAGATCTCCATGAGATCTTCCTGCGGCATACGATGATCAGAACGAGAAGCAATATCGCCAGCGCCACGCCGCTCACGATCAGCGCCGTCTGCGCTTGCCGCTGCGCACCTACATAATCATACTTAATTTTAAAAACACTATGTAAACCAGGTCTTCAAGAAAACAAGCCCGGCTAATTAGTCGGCATCGGGATTTAATACGAATCACCTCGGCCTCTAAATCGGTCAAGACGTTTCGGCTGCACCAGCAAACAGTAGAAGGACCATATATATCACCTAAAACATTACCCTTTTGTTATTCCAAAGTGTGCCTTTGGTACAATTTGAATGCTACATTGAATTGCCCTCACATTTAGAATCCAATAAACCATCCCTTCCCTTCTTCTATTTCGTTCCTTTAGAGTTGGAAGCCCTTATCTTTACATAATCTTTAAATAATTAAAGCGCTAAGAGCATCTAACAAAGGTAACTAAAAACCCAAAGGCCAATAGTAATCTGAATGTTATCATTACAATATTAGTTATCAATAACACAAACAAATAATCATCAAAATAAAATATCTAATAATGATTATATTCCACACGCAAAGCTTAAACAATACGCAAACAAACAGCGCTAGCATTTATCTCCGGTAAACATGTTCATCTGAAATCTGTCTGTACATTATGAATGCTGCGTTTTCACTGTTTAAACTAACCACGCTGTCTGTGGCACAATATTAATTTAGTAGTGGCGAAATGAACACGATCGCTAATTTGAATTGTTATCATGTTATTTGCTTTTGTTGATGAAATCTCGGTGCTCTGTTTGTGAGGAATGTAAAATGGGGTGACTCTCATATACCTAATTTAAATTATTTGGAAATAGAGAATTATATTCTTCGTTAGAAAACTCGTTTTGTAATAAGACAGTAGAAGTAATGGACAAATTCATAATCCAGCGGTTTTAGACAGACACATTACAATAGTTATAGAAATATAGATACTTAGTAGGTACTGTGAGTTGAAAGGAATAATGAAAAAATCGCAACATATGTGTTAGCACATAATACATAACTCGCATAGTGTGTGTGTGCAAGTGCATTGCGAATACATAACCAACTAAAGTGAGAAACCAGAAACATAAAAAAACAAAACCACAGCAAAGAATCCAAGTGATAAACAAGAAATATCAACAGAAGTCATCATTAATTTCTTTGCCAATTTAAACCCTATATTCATACCATTTTTGTTTTCCAAGTTTCATAAAAAGTAGACAAGTTAAATCCATTTAATACGTTACAGGATAGGTATTGCTAAAAAAACTGTACAGATGAACTTTTTGTAACAATCGAACGATGGCCAGATCGGAGTGGATCACGTAATTGGCGTCGGTGTGTTGCACGCTGTTGTAAACTCGGCGCAATATTGTTAAATATTTATCTAGGCGTTGCGAAAATGTACGGACAAACAGACCGCACGGTTATTAATAAATATCGGTAGGGGGAAAGTTGTTGCCAGACACAAAAAGTTTTCAATGCGCGAGTTTATGAATTGTTGTGAGATTTCGATTCTCCTGTATTGACTTTAAAATATAAGTAACTTGCTTTATCGTTCAGTCAAAGCTTAAGAATTATTTAATTTCATAGTTCATGATTTATTTTAAATATTTTAAACTATGTAGTGAAATTGAAGCAATCTAAATTATATAATACTTCAGACCTTATCGGGATGATAGAGTAAATGGCGTTGTAAAATCACCGACTACACTTTTTCTACTGTTAGTTTTCGATGTCTTATAAAACAGTGACACCCCAATATAATACAAAATACCTTACAGCTATTAACTTAATAGGCAAAGCAAAAAACAAAAAATCGCTAAAAAGTTAGTAAACACATCGTTTAAAAAACGTTCGCAATTAACACAATAACAAAACAATGTGTTGAAAAAAATGATATTGGTGCTTCTATAAAGTAGAATAAGCCTATGGACATACATACGCTTTTGACATATTGGACTATGGATTGTTCACGTTTCCTGTATG
The DNA here is from genome assembly GCA_013186455.1 of Papilio dardanus tibullus. Classification (NCBI taxonomy): domain Eukaryota; kingdom Metazoa; phylum Arthropoda; class Insecta; order Lepidoptera; family Papilionidae; genus Papilio; species Papilio dardanus. Next base: position 414,087 of record QDHC01001533.1, on the reverse strand, counting down.
CCTTAATAAGTAGGTGTTAAGTACAAGAATAGATATTAAAACGGATAGAACTTATAGTCCATAGATTTCGCTACGCAGTATTTCAAAGAAATATTTCAATATTTGGAGTGGATATGTGGAGTTTTCGCTAAGTGCAAATAATATTCTAATAGCTGTAGAGATAATAAAATTATTTATAAAAGAAGATTGTCAGTACTTACCATCAGTATTCAAAGTCGGTGGTTCATATTCGGTTCTTCGTAAATATCTCAAATCCAGGAGGTAACCTGGAAGTAAAAGAAAATATAAAACATTAATTCACAACGTTGTTATACAATATGTAATTCGTCCCCATTGTTTTTTTAGTAGTCATTATTTTATTATTTCGTACCTAGGAATAATTTTCCTCAATCACTATTGAGTTTTCTATTGTCGTGCCGACCGTTGCTTAGAAACGAATATCATGTGGGTGTTTGGTACGAAATCCGTCGAGTATTGATTTTATAAGAAGTTTCGAGAGTTTCATTGTATTTGATGGTTATATATCAAATTACGTATAATACTAAATGGGATTTATTCTCTTTTTTCACGAAAACTAAATTAGAACTTTAATCATTTTAATTAATCGATCAATTGTAACTATGAGCCACGTCTATTTCAGTTAACAATTCAACCGGTTTAAATTATAAAAAATTTCAAAGAATAAAAACACTTGCAATACAAACATTGACGCGTCAAGCAAACAATGCAAAGCACCCCAATAGACAGGTGCCTGTATATTTATCTCTTCCTATACACACACTCACACACACTCAACATAAGGGATTAGCAAACACGAAACGTAAGTAACGTCGGCAAAAAAAGACAACATTGAAAATAATTTTCGTCATTTATCAAACACGAAACGTTTTCCAGATAAATCTATGTACATTAAATATCGAGTATCATAAAACAGATCGAATTAATAGAGAATCCTGAATAGGTTAAGTTTTACTTTTTATTAACGAACGGGTATCACAATTTGTTTCAAAGCGATGGCAAGGAATGTATTGTACTTTGTAAGCCGTGATGCACCTGCACATGCAAACAATGACGCACACAAATGTAACGATGTTTTTATGTCAACGCTACTTGCACGTGTGTGCAACAGTTGTGTATACAACGGTACCTGTCGGAATCAACAGACCATAAAGTGTATGGGTATTGTTGCTTCCCTTACCAATGATCCGTTCGTACGCTTCGTCATACTTTTTCCCATTTAGTTTCATGTTATTATATTAATGTATACGTTTACTTGGTATGGATAGGAAAACTATGAATAAAAACGAAGTGATATTGTCATTGTGTATGTCTTACTAGCCGTCGCCTGTGACTCCTTCTAGAAACTATTGTTTATATTATAAAAAACATAGTAGCCTATCTATTCTTTACAGACTGTGTTGTACCTACATGTATACCTTTCATTTCATTACTCTGTTTTGGAGATACCATCATACAAAATCAATCCATCCATCCTTCATAACTTTCATCATCATCATCATCACCAGCTCACTAAACGTACCAACCGAGGGGCTCGAAGGGGTAGGCTTCGAGCCCCTCGGTGACTGGGCCGCCATAAACAACCACGTTGGCCCAGTGCAGGTTGGTTGACTTCACACATATCTTTGATTTTCTTCGCCGATATGTGCAGGTCATAAATTTCGCATTTACAATATTAGTAAGATTATTAAGATTGAGTTATTATTTTTTCATGTGATTAATCTCGAACAAGGATTACAAAATTAAACTATACGTTTCATTGGAGATGTAAATTGGTCCTGCTTCTAATGGTACTTAGTTTTATTTTATATAAAGTGGCAAACTAGCTAGTCCCCACCTCAATTCGCTGAAATAGCGAAGTGATCACAGGCCACATTTATTTTATTTATCTTATACGTACGTTATATATATTGTTTTACTTGAATTCAATAAAATGGTATACTCGACGCGACCTGATAAACAAGTTACGTTAGGGCCTTTACAGTGCCATTATAAAAGGAGTTAAAAGACGCCCACGTGAGAGCAAAGACTTAATATCGTTGGAAAAATACGAAGTGTATTTTAAAAATAGCTACAATAATATTCTGCAGTAATGAGGCTGTTACATCGCGTTTGGATTTTTTCTCAGTATTCCTTTCTATTTATAAACGAAATGGTGACTCGTTTATAAGAAACATTTTGATTTCCAAGCATACCACCTATTATAAAACCAAACTTAATCGATTAGAAATATTATTGTAAAATAATTTTATACTTAAAACGTTGATAGTGATAATATTCTTGACAGAGTTGTTTGACCTGAAACTTAGGCATTCTTTAATCAACGTCTGAGAGAGACAGATATAATATTTAGAGAAGACTGAGTGTACAGGTAGGCGGGCTGCGGTCGACAAAACTGGTTGTTCAAGTCGTCATGGCACACGATAAATAATCTTATGACACATGAAATAGAGTCAATATTTCGATGCAGACAACAAGACGGGTCTTATTATTATTGCATGTAGATAACTCTTAGTCATCAGCAAACTACTCGGCATAAGCCCTTTTGAAGGCTTTCATTGGATAAAAGTCTTAAAGGATATTATGTTAT
>QDHC01001533.1:363500-410806 GCA_013186455.1 Papilio dardanus tibullus | reverse complement strand
TTTTTTATTATATTATTATAATATAAAAACAGCTTGTCTTTATCTTGAAATAATATTTATTTCATAATTGTGGTAAATATTTTTAACGTTGGTAGAGACCGGATGCTTATGCATGAATAGGTCCGCTCGCCACTGACATATCACGACCACGCAGAAAGCAGGTGTCAAATGGAAGTAAGTCGGCATTTCTCCGTGTATTTGGCAGTGGAGGGGACACATAGGAAATAACCTCTTTTGTGTGTCCCTTCCTCCGTCGATTAAAGGTAGGCAACAAATGCAATAGCAGATGTCTATGGCCAGCTTCTTTTGACGGCCTTTGCTCGTTTTACATCTCATATTTTTAAAAAAATGCTATAACCAAGGTACCGTAATTTTTGACTGTTGTGTTGAAACTTAAAATCGTTAATGTCGTAACAGAGTGTACTTGAATATTAAAATGTATGAGTCATAGAAATGATGGTACAATGTTGATGGTAATTTTTTTACAGTTACTTATTCAGCATCAAGAATATATTTAATTATGATGAAGTTAAACATAATAAATATCAATAAATGTGGTAAATAAAACAAGTAAAGTGTACTTGTTTTATTGAAAAACATTGAATGATATTAAGGAACTTTGATTGTGAAATACTAATTGATATGAAAACATTTATTTTACTTTAAAACGTCGGAACAAATTAAGCGAAGCGTAATATGCAATTAATAATGAATTCTCAATATATTTCAATTAAAATTATCGAAGCGAGATGAAAAATTATTCTGTAATTAAAATATTGTATGCAAAGATTTTTTAATCAGTTTTGTAGATACGCTAGATGTCTCCACTACAAATATCTACTACTAAAAACAAACTCTAATCTTCTTTTCATAGTGGCAATGATACTTATAGTAGTACTAACTTATTAATTCCTAAAAATATAGTTAACGGTACAATATTTTTTGTAGGTCATCGATTAGTCATCTATGAGTAAAACAGGTTATATAAAACATACATTACCTTATAAAATATATAGACGACGACACTATTACACTAGAGAACAATACAAAGTATCTTATTCACGGTGGAAACATCGTTTTAAACATCTCTGAAAGCTTACACATGTTTACAATACGCTGGGGCATAGCACTCGTGAACGACTAAAGAGTTTTTACTGCGGTTGCTAGGAAACGAACGACAAGGTAACCAGGGACTTTGTGTGGTACATAATGAAGAAGTAACATCCATTTAGGTGACAACAAGTAACAATATTTAATAAAAGTATGTATTATTTACAAAATAAATAAGAGATATTTACACGTGCTCGCACGAAATTCTTCAAATAAAGAAATATAGACCACGTGACAAATGTTTTGTCAAGAAACAATAACGAAAATAATTGGGAATTATCATCGGACCCTACTTAATACGTTCGGTTCACTTGTTTCTTAATAAAACGGGCTGACTCTCGTTAAAACAAGTTAAGAGTAAGTTGACGCTCACTCTTTTTTATAAAAAAAAAAAAGAAAAGTGGGCAAACGAGCAGCGGGAACACCGAGGTGATCAACGAGACCCATGGACAACTGCAATACCAGAGGAACCACACATGCGTTGCCAGCCATTTAGAAGGCTCGCTTCTTGAAGGTCCCTAAGTCGTAGCGGTTTACAAATACCGCTGAGGACAGACCATTCCACAGTGCGGCTGTGAGGCAGGAAGGTAACTTTTAAATTGTTTACTACGATGTACACAAAGATGGTAAAATTATATAAAAGTAATGTTTTAATTAATATGCGTTCAAAACATTACAGCTTAGTACAATAATAGTTTCACAGCAAGAGTGAATTTTCACTGTCCACTTGTATAACATACAACACTCACATTCTCTTTATAACCCTACGGCTTCATTATACCGAGTTCGCGATAAAAACTGAGATTTTGCTTTGGCGTAAGTAAGTAAGAGAGACAAGAAGATGTTGATTCCATGATATTTTTTTAACTTAAAGAAACGTTAGTTGGTTTTGCCATTCTGAGTTAATTTGTCCTTTTTTGTTTCGTGCGACTTTATCCCATAATGGACTTGTTAGCATCTGTTTAGTAAATAAAACGTGACAAGTGAGGTATGCAATGATCTAACCACCAGTTCACCTTGGAACCTCTGCCATCGATCACGTACTAAGTCTGTTTTATCAATGATTTTATTTTCATAGTACAAATTAAGATTATATTCACGTAACGAAGATTTTATCTTATTTATAAAGCATGCGTTAAGACAATGTCGTGCCTTTTTTGCAAAACAATATGTGCATTTTAAAGCCCCAAAAACCACTTTAAATAGTATTTAATTGAGGTACATTTACATTTACAAACACAACGTCATGCATCTCTAGACACAGACTAGCTGTTGTGCGCGACTTTATCCGCGTGGAATTTAATAATATAGCCTATGTTACTCGGGGATAATGTAGCTTTCTAATGGTGAAAGAATTTTTGAAATCGGCCCAGTAGTTCTTGAGTTATTTCAATACATACAAAAATACAAAGTTTCTCTCTTTATAATTAGTACGAGTATAGATATAGATATACTTGCAGATATAGATTATTTAACTCACCAGTAACTCGCTTAGGGACGATTTAACCATTCTGAGTTTGGAGTCTGGCGATTATTGGTACGGCGTTATACAATTTTTCATATGATATTCTCCAATTTATAAATTTTCAAATAATATTTTTTGGTGTTTTATTTTGTTTAATTAGTAAAGCTCTGTGCAAAGAACTGTTAAAAGCTCTTCCTACGCTTTGTAAAGAGGATTCGTGTGAAGACTCTAAATATAGAAATGTTATTCCCAGTACAATGTTATTTCTTTGAATCTTTTTAGTTATATTTTCAAATCAACAAGGTATTGAATTTACTGGAATTTCAAGTCAATTTTAGCTAATTTTAATGATTCACGCTGCAATTTTAATACATCTATAGCTACAAAGACATAAGGAAAGTGAGACATGACATTGCGTATGGTGACTATAAAATTGTTTTATCTAATTTGTATGCGAATAGAGTGTTAGCTGCCGACGGTCGTAAGTTCTTATGGTCTCGAAGATGCATTGTCCAACGAATAGGTACCTATATTTTGATTTTAAAATAAATATGTTTCGACTCAGAAAAGAAAGCCAATGCATCATTTTATTCGTAATACGAAAGGTTTATACATTTTATGCACAGTCAGCTCACTAAAGTGGCAGATCTGACATCTATATCTATATCTATACTAATATTATTGTATAAAGAGAGAAACTTTGTATTTTTGTGTCTTTGTATTTAAATAACTCAAGAACTATTGGGCCGATTTCAAAAATTCTTCCACCGTGAGAAAGCTAGACTACCCGTGAGTAACATAGGCTATATTAATTAATACCACGCGGACAAAGTCGCGCACAACAGCTAGTACTTTAACATAAAGCTATCGAAGTTAACACTTCCATCTAAACAGTGGTCATCGCTTACTTCGAAACTAGAAAGCCATCAGAAACTCAAGAAATATAGAATTGGTTAATTCAAGCAACAGTGAAATGTGTACTTAATTACTATTTGTAATCCGCAACATTACCACAGACGTAACTCGAGTTTACGGTACATTGTTAATTAACACCTAACCGATTCCTGGTTACGATAACTCAGTAAGGAGATCCTAAGCATCTTATTTTGCCTGGTTACGGCCGAATATTCAAACGTCACTCAAATTTAAGCGTCGCTTAAAATCTAAGGGGTATAAAAATTAAACGAGATTGCCATAGAATATGAAGTTTAAACGTGGACTTAACATGTAAGACGCTCTTAAATATTCGGTTGGCGTTTGAAAATTCGGCCGTTAGTTTATAAAGACATCCCAGGGAGGTTGCCCAAAATAGCGAACATGAAAAATGTATGAAACTCACAATGACGTTCGATATCTCACACGTGAAAAGCACACGACTTATCGAATGTCATTGTCAGTTTCATACATTTTTGTCGATTCAGCGATATCGCCAATTGAAAAATACTTTGGATTGGCCCCCTTATACTGAATTTTAATAAAAACAAATGAACGTACTGGGTTTGTAGCGAAGTAGAATATTGAAGGTCCTAGAACGATCCAATCTATGAACTTTTTCAAATTTAATTCACCCTTAAAAGAAAAGGCTATGGCCCCTCGGTATTGGAGTAGGCACTCGTTATAATAATCAGCTTACTGAAATAACAGCTATATAACATTTCTTATTATTATACACGTTCGTATTTGTTTAGTCGGCAATACACTGCAACAGTGAAATAGCACTCAGCTTTTAAGGTAAGTACTAAGGGATTAAGGTATTGGGTATTGCAATTTGAAAGCATCAAATGGAATCTCGAAGCTCTTCATTCCATTGTGTTGTGATTTACACAAATCCTCTTTAAATGTTCAGACAATGGAAGACAATAATAGATTTGTTATTCGATGTTTACAAAATATATGTTTTATTAATTGCTAACTGTTGCCCGCTCCTTGGTAGCGCGGATTACTTAGCGTAGGTACCTAACTACTTTCTGCTACTAATTTCTCGTCTGTAAAACACAAAGTGCTCGAAGCAAGAAGTATAAACGAAATATTTTTTTAATCGGTTCAATAGTGTCGGCTATAACATGCGAACCAAATTGCCAGAAAATGTGGTATTGATTAATGAGTTCTGTTTATTTGTAGATTAAATTCCATAATTATTATAAATATCTATTCCACAGTGCTGCCCCTACCATGATTTTACTCACACTGTTTTCACTAAATAAAACGCATATCTGTATAAGAATATTGAATATTGATATATCCGTTTTTTTTAAATGCCAGTCATCGCAATACCATTCGTCCCAGGGCTTTACGAATACTGTTTGTCCGAGTCCGAGAAATTCGCATTTGTAATAATATATTTGATATAAAATTACTATGTTGTTAATGCGTCTAATTGTAATATATTCGACATTTTCGCTTGATACTCAAATAGTATAATACTTTGACTGCACGCATAGTTTAAATCATAACATAGATAAGTAAGTGATTACAGAGCAACATATGCGATGTGTGACTATTCTCTTCTGAGAAACCGTCTTGTTATCGGTGCTGTACGTGGATCTTAATACCGGATTAAATAAATAAATAAAGCAAGGTTTGTTTTTGATGACCAACTTTATTATTCTACGAATTTATACATATTATTGTGTTGTTATTCGTAGTTATTGTTATCGATGAAAAACTTTTAGGTAAAACCATACATATCAAAGTGATGATAATGGCTATTAATTGTAGTCCTGCGTTGATATCTGCAAGATATGTGTTTGTTCGAGTTAACATCGTGTTCGTGAACTTATGGTTGGGGTAGTGCCGGAGGGTCGGATTAGTGAAATACATGAATGTACTCGAAATGCATCGAAACAAATAACAGCGGCTTTCGAAGTACGCATACGCCGAAATACGTATCTTGTTTACGTTCAATATTTCCTATTAATATTAGTTTAATATACAATATTTTACACATACAAGAGCGTCGGTGGCTCAGGGGTTTACCTCTTGACTTGTAATCTCCAGGTCCCGAGTTCGAATCGCGCTATGTACCAATGTGTTTTTCCATTTTCGAATTTAATATGTACATATTTTCCTTGACGCTCTTACGGTGAAAGAAAACATGGTGATGCAACCTGCACGTATCGGCGAAGAATTTCAAAGATATGTGTGAAGTCGACCAACCCGCACTGGGCCAGCGTGGTTGACTATTGCCTAGTCATCCCTTGGAGAAGTGTAGTGAGCCTGATGATGAACAATATTTTGAAAACAAATAAATGATGATTGAGGATTGATGAAAATTTTGTAAAATTTTTCGAAGACAAAAAAAAATTGTTCACAAAAATATATTTTTTTGTTTTAACATAATTTTTTTAAATATTATTTAGACTGTATCTTGGACTTGGTTTAATTGATTATATTTGCTGTTAATCCAACAACAAATGACATACGATAAACAAATTGGATGCATTAAATATTACGAGTGAGGACGCGGCCGGATATGGTTGGGAAACACTGGCCTGTCCCGGATATTGCACGGAGGTGCCTCAAATACTGTTTACCGTCGCTTTACCTGGGCACATATTTCAATTTTCTCACGAATCTTTAATATAAGGAGACCCACAAAGGCTGTTTATAATAACATCGGCTACGTTGGTCATGTTTGTAATAACAATTTGTATGATTTTAAAACATAACGAGATTTTTCCGCTAACTTGGTCACTAGTAGCTACAGGAAGAGAAAAAAAAATCAATACAACATTCCATATCCGACGCGGAAATGTTTTCTGTTTACATTGATTTTTATTTTCATCTCTCTAGTTCTGGGGGATTACCCAAAGTACTTTTCGATTGGCGATATCGCCGATGGAATCGATAAAAATGTATAAAACTTACAATGACATTCGATAGTAATGTGCTTGTCACGTGTGAAATACCTAATGTCATTGTCAGTTTCATACATTTTTGAAGTTCGCTATAGAATAGCTTCGAAGCGAATGTACTTTTTTTTATATTTCAAAGTGGCAAACGAGCAAGCGGCCACCTGGACTCACTGAAATAGCGAGCGACCGCTGCCCATAGACATCTGCAATTGCAGATGAGTTGCCTACTCTTAATCTTCGGAGGAGGTGACGCACAGTAAGAGGATAATTCCTCTCCCTATGCGTCCCCTCCCCCGGAAAATCAACTTCCCCTTTCCATCATTTCCTTGTAGGAAAAGGATAGGAAGAGAAAGTGGATTAAAATTAGGCCTCCGGCACCACACTCATCCGGCGAAACACGGAATAGCTTCCATTTGACGCCTGTCTTCTATGTGGTCGTGGTATTTCACCAGGCGAGCCGGCCAATCCGTGCGAAGAATATTACTGTTACACTGTTACACTTTGGGTAAGCCTCCTGTTTCGATAGCGTTCCTTATTGATACCGATTTGTAGGACACCAGCATAATATAAACCTCTATAAAGACTAATATAACTTTAGGATAATCAACGACAGTAATCAATCAATATTTTTTGTTCGCATACACAGATATGATAATTTTGTGTCTAAATTAACCCTTAAATGGACAATGTTGTTTTTAAACAACATACTAAACAGTAATACATACATTTCCTAGACAGTAATACATGTCTATTACACAAATATATATTTTTAAAACGTGAAACAAAAATAATGCATTCAAGGGTTAAAAGGATGATTCTATCACCGTTATTTAACTTTTATATAAGAACCTGCGAGACATAAAATTGCATTATCAGTGTGTTTGCTACACTTAATGATAGGTAGGATACTTTATGTATGTTTTTAACAATGTATTAACGGTCACGAATTATTTGATTTAATGACATTGATCGTCACGTTTATATATTTAAAATAACAACAGTAAAGGACAGTAAAATTAGAACTTTACATAAAAAAATAACTCAATAAAATGTTCACTGCGACGTTTAAAATGTTTTTTTTTAAATTACTTACTGTGCCTTTCTACTATTAAAATCCATATCATATCGCTATATTTTGCAAGGAGAATGAATATGTCAACGACTCCCGAGAAATTCAAAAGCCTTATCTTTCTTAAAGAGGACATTAGCTTCTGTGAGCAGGTGTTGTATTATTACACCAAGTAATTAGTTAATGACTAAGTTATTTGAAACCGGCGTCAGGATTATCATACTAGAATATGATACCAAAAATATATTCGTGTCGTTGAGATCTTGTTTCTTAAATTAATTTATTAGGTCAATAGATAAACAATGATGAATCGAATATAATTTTTTTCTATCAGTACATATTAGTTTAGACAAAAAGCATCAATCAAAAACTCAAAAAAGTGCATACCGCACATAATTATAATGCCTAATTTTATTGTCTTAGATTAGAAGGCAACCCAAAGTATCTTTCGATTGGCGATATCACTCGTGGAATCGACAAAAATATATGAAACTGACATTGACACTTGATTAGTCATGTCAACACGTGCGAGATATCGAAAGTCATTGTCAGTTCCATACATTTTTGATGTTCGCCATCGAATCGCTTTGTAGCGAATGTACTTTGGGTAACCCTCCAGACTGAGATAAAATGTATTCCATCTTCATTTGTTTCGATAGTGAAAACATGGAAATACTTTTAAATTCTAATAAAATCTTAAAATCAATGCACAGCCAAAACTACTGGGTCTAGAGACTTGAAACTTTGTATAGAGGTTACTGTTACTACGTAGGTGTGCACTAAGAAAGGATTTTACGAAATTCGACTCCTAAGGCTCCGCAATGGGGGTCCAAATTTTGTATGAAGTCCTAAAAATAAATTCAAATTTTGCATAGGGATTTCTATTACTTTTTCAAAATTATTTTGTAAAGGTTTCACGCGTACGAAGTCGCAAGTGACTGCAGTTAGTTTATAAGGCTTACAAACATTCTTTGTTTTGATAAATGTAAGTTCAAGGATCTAAAATCACAATATGACTATAGTCGCACATCTTCAAAAGGCAAACAACTTTTATAGGATGGTTTATGAGTCACATAAATCATCTCGGCGCGAACATTGCGATATCGGGTCACTCTCTACAATCTTTGAATGTACTATAGTACCATAATTTTTCACAACACGTAACTTGTACGAGAAAATGCAGTGCAGACAGGCAGATTAATTCACTAGTTGTCATCCGCGACTTTGACCACGCAAAAATAACATAATTAGTCGATGTGTTCTTCCATGCTATGTTGTACGAGTAAATATAATACTTTCTTAAACTTCAACAGTGGTAGAGCCCGTTTTAACATGATCGCACGAATTGGCCGGGTCGGCCGGTGAGATACCACGACCACACAGAAGACAGGCGTTAAATGGAAGCTATTCCTTGTTTCGTTTGACGAGTGTGGTACCGGGGACCTATGTTAAGTCCACTTTCTCTTCCTATCATTTCCTTATAAGGAATTTGTGCCAAAAAAACAACAAACGGTTTTAACCTATTTACAGCCGAAATAATGATTTATGTTTAGTTTTAGATTAACTTAATTTTACGAATGCTGTAAAATAATCCTATTTTCGTTCAGTCAGGGCTCAAAATGCAACGTCGCAGGAGAAAAAAGCGCCCCGATTGTATTGAGAAAATATATCCATTTGTCTATTTAAACGCTTTTTTAACGTGCGTTATAAAATCGCTCGTGCGCATGTGCTTATAAGTCATTGAGTAATCTTGGAAATATTAATTACTAATGAGTCATCGATGGTATTCTGTAGAAATACTTTATTATAATAATTAAGTAATTTAAATATGAATTGTTAATTCCAAGATTTATTTAAATTGTTTCGCTGCAAAACATAACGCCCAAATATAACAATAGATTTAAAAATACGAGTACGATGAAGTACCTATATAGATTTGGTAAAATATACCTTTAGTAAATTGGTAGAAACTAGGAATAGATTGTAAAGATGAGGTTTGTCTTGATAACTTTGTCCTCTCAACGCTTTCGGGAAGGAATATAATAAAACCAGATAAGATGAAACTATGCTTAAGTATGATTCTCCTAACAGTAGGCTTTCACAGCTGAAATATACTCACGAACGAGAGGCGCTTGTGTGTGAGTGGTAAGACTTAATGCCAAATGGGACCAATGACCTTAGAGATGAGACGGGTAGAAAGGGAAAGAAGGACCGTAGCCGACGTATTGCTACCCACAAAGTTAGCTTACTTATTGCACAAGTGCATTATATGAATAGTTCAGAAGAATTTCGATACTCAAGCACGAAAATAGAATTATGAAATATATTTTTTAACAATTAAAAATATTTATTCGTATATGACAAAAACTTCGTTATACTTAAAAACTGCAGTTATTTCTTTAAGGTCGTGTAATATTAATTGAAGGATACCCAAGCCTTAAAACGCAATTGTACGCCAAAGTAAATGTGTTAAGTACGTACACTTACATGTAAATAACCAGTTTGTTTTCCATATCATTGAGTTAACACGCTGACCTCGAAGGAAACTTTTTTTTTGATATTTGCGTCGTACTGTAAAATTCACTCATTGGTGTTAAAATTAAATCAAGCTTTTATAGAGATAATTTTGATTAACAATCGAATATTATTATACGTTGTTTTACTGCCTGGACCAAATATAACATTAAACCTACCTTTTAATACACGATGACATCAGATTGGCTTTAAAAAACTCTTAAACATTGTGATGTTTTTCCTCTGCGCCTTAAAATTACTCATGCGAAAAGTAAATTGAGAAAAACTTGAAGATCACGCCTTCTAAATTATATTCAGTTCACGTGATTTCTCCAACGCGTCATACTTTACATAGATTACTTGTTAAAGTTAGTATTTAAAACATAACGATTTTAACGGTAATATTTTCTTACGCTTGGTCTACTTGCTACTAATTTACATTTGTGATATGAAAATCTACGTACTTAATGATTCATTGAGATAAGAGAAAACATTTAACTTTACCATCTAAATTAAATAAAGTAAAATATGTTAGTACTTACAATTTTTCAAAACATGGTGATAACAAAGCACGGTTAACACTTGAACCAACTTTCTAAATTTAAAAAAAAAATTGTTACACTGTATCTGGAAGGCTTTAGAGGCTCGACGGCCAATCGCGGAGGTGGGTGACGGAATGCGACTCTTGCGCAGGTAGTGTCACGTTTGCGTTAGTGTTAGTCTGCGTCAGTGTGCGTGAATGTAACAATGAATAAACATGGCTACATTTCGTTGTGTGCGTACGTAGCGGTGAACAATTCTATGTGCACAACCAAATGTATACTTGAAATACTATAGTGCGGAATGAATGCGAAACATAGTATCATTTCCTTATTTTAAAAGTACATTAAAGATATAAGCTTTAATTAGTAAAAAAATAGACATATTTTTAACATGCTTATGCATTCTTTATAATAAAAAAAGTTAGGTACTAATAGTGTAGCGTAGTGTCGACCGCCGATGGTAGGATGGGTTCGATTTTTCCGCGCGTTTTTTGCATGTCTCCATACATGTCTTACTAACCCCCTTTATTTAGAGTAGATCATCGTTTGGCGACACCCATTACTATAATTATGAGAAAGTAAAAACCACTTTCAGAGGCATATAGGTTACCAGGATATTTCAATATAAAGAATCTGGGAGCATAAATCAATACTTATGTAGAAAACAGGATTGCACTTGGGGAGAGAAAATGACTTAAAACGTATCCAATTTTGTATAAATTACGCACTAGATTATACAAAATTGGATACGTAGTTTGTAGTTTAGGAAAACTTTTCGTTCCGTGAAAATTGTGTTAACTAATTTTAATTGATTAAATAATTGAAACAAATCTTTTAATTAAAAGGTATGGATTCATGACAAAAAACGATTTCAACAAAATATTTTTCTATACTAATATTATAAAGAGAGAAACATTGTATTTTTGTATTTTTGTTTGCATTGAAATAACCCAAGAAGTACTAGACCGATTTCAAAAAAACTTTCACCATTAGAAAGGTACATTATCCCGGAATAACAAAGGCTATGTTATTTAATTCCACGCGGACCAAGTCTCGCACAACAGCTAGTATTTTATATATGTTATTTAGCTTTTTTTGTGCGTCTCCTCCTCGGTAGATTAAGGGTAAGCAACGCATCTGCAATTGCAATTGTCTATGGGCAGCGGTCGCTTCGCTATTTCAGTGAATCAAGGTGGCCGCTTGCTCGTTTTGCCACTTTGTAATATAAAAAAATATATGTAATGTAACATATATATTACATATAAACATGTTAATATAAGGTATATGAAGTACAGCATATGATATCCAGATATAGGGAAACTCCTAAAAATATCAATAATATTAGTGCAAACAAAGAGTTAATTAAATCACCGCTCTGCACAAACACACCGGAACATGGACTTCGTCAAATATGTTTTTATTCATAGAGATTTTTTAATGTATTTCTGCTTCTGGCTGTACAAAGATGCTATACTATTCGTTCAAAAAAACTAAATATTTAACATTACAATATATATGCTGTTTGAACTGTAAGATATGTAAAACAACTTTATCATAATCAGGATAATTTTATGTTAAAAAAAGGTTAAAGGTTTCGACCCATGATGGGCTCCGTTTTCCGTTATTTTATGTTATTGGGTATTAATAAAACAATCAATTTTAAACATATATTTAATAATTAACAATAAAATCAAAAATTAATAACATTATATAATATAATCTGTTTCAAACATGATTATTGCATAGTACATAAAAACTATTCTTAATTAATCTTAGTTAATTATTAGTTTTATATGTTTTGAGATTTACGTTTAATATATTGCATATGCTTTATGTTCGACAATATATATTGTATATAGAATATTATTAATATAGTTTTGATCTTGGCGTTTTTATTTAAACTAACTTAATTTTTAATTCGTGTATTGCACTATTCATAAAATAATCGTATTCATTTTTATTACTTTTTATAAAATATATTAAATTGTATATATTACATTATATATATAATGTAATATTTGTGTGTGTGTGTGTGTGTCAAATGTTTTATCTTATTCAGAATTGCAAATGTTTAATTTTATTTCAAAGTTTCTTACTTTAAACTAATAAAAACTTACTAAGAAGTATATAGTAAATTATAATAGGAATAGCAAAAAACATACAGACGAATTGAGAACTCCTCCTTTTGGAAATTGGTTAAAAATTAATTTAACCTTCACACACTCATAACCCAAGAGGGTAAGCAGATATTACCATTTTTACACAGTCTAAAAACTTTCATATCTTACATCCATACTTCTATATGACATAGTTCTTTAATATAAAGAAAATATTAGACATTTATTTTCGTAAAAATAAGCAACCATGTTTATATAATAGGATTTTTTTAAATTTATTTATCAGGATCCACAATGATCAAATATATTTTTGCCTAAGGCTAGTTTAGTAATACATTTTAAATTAACTTCGCCGCCAGTTCCTTACACTATAAATATTACTTTAAATACATTACGAGGAAAAAATAATTGCTTTTTTTTACCACACAATAAATCTTCTTATACCATTACTTATTATGTCATTCTTACATAGACTTCTTAAACACTCATTTAACTTAAAATTCAATGATCGCAACACCTGTATAATATTAATTAATTTTAATTGACATTAATTAGTAATAATCAATATTAATTAAAATTAATTAGTATTAATTAATATAGTTTTACAGGTTTGTTATTATTACACACACATGTCGGTTTCTATTATATTTTGTGCATCACTTAATGTTTTTTAACTTGAATTAATTAATTAATTAATGACTTGCTCGTCAATGTTACGACACCGCGGACGGAGGGGGAGAGTCGGGGGGAGGAAGGGGAGCATTCTCTTCATATATCATCACCAATTTGCTAAACTCGCGTTTCTTCCTTGGCGCCTGTAACAAAGAAAAGTCTATTAAGTGTTTTAAGTGATAAAATGATTAGAAAAAGTCTTACTAAGTAAAGATAAATTATATTTGAGTACATCAATTAGTAATGGTTATAGAATATTGAAGAAGTTCCCTAACTTGGTATTTCGTATAGTCATTTGAACTTATAATCCTAGTTTTAGTAGCTTCAAGTTGTCCAACGTATGGTTTAAAATTTCAAATGTAACTTGATTTTATTAATTGTTAAAATATGGCAATGTAACAAACACCTCATAAAGTAAAATAGTAAGTTTTTAACATAAGCTGGCAACACAGGTATTTCTTCTTGTCTAAAATGCAATATGTTCTAATTTTAACTGTAATCGATTATAATAACTAAAATACATCGCTGATTCAAAAGTGCAGTTTTTTTCATTTGTAAAAGTAAAAATTAATAATTAAAACAAACCTTAGAATGTCCCACAGATGTCTCTTCGCCGGAACTACTAGAACTTGTGAGACCTTCCTCGAGTGTCAATCTTGATGCCACACCTTCTAATTGGAGGTCCAGATACAACTGACCTAATTGCTCGTTTACCAAAGATGGCTACAAATAAAAAAAAAACATTTTTTTTAAATAGTATAATTTGAACACATATGGAACTTCAGTAACCATATTGCTTAATTAGACCGAGTTTGCGAAAACGGAGGTTTTCTTCGGCTTAAGGCCTTTTTGGCGTGACATCGGTCTAATAAAGCCGTAGGGTAAGAATTCTTATTAATATCAATAACCATACCTGTTCCAACTGCTTTAATTTTTTCTTATCACAAGATAAAACTTCCTCAATACTTTTGGTCTGAATTTGATATTTATAAATAAGCTCGGATGTGACGCACACCTGAAACAATTATTTATTTAAATTTTGCTACACAAATACTAAAAATACAGTTCATTTTTGTATTTACTACCCTCTAATCATATGTACCAACCAAGGTACTCAGAGCATACAACTATTACATCTAGATCCATAAATTATTTAAATATAATAAATAAAAATTAAAACTCACTTGTTCCATCCATGGCGGTTCCATCTTCCTTCGGGCTCCTTTCTTCGACCGCGCCGCACAACCCGGGTAACCACTACCCGAATCGTATGTATTCTGAAATTACAAAATTATTTTGTTACTGAAAATAAAGTATATACCAGATTATTCATTGTATGTACCACAAAACTGTAAACTTTGTATGCTAGTAGCTCGTCTCTTGCTCTGATTAAAATACTTTTTCTTGATATTTTTTCTTTTATTAGAAAATGTTGAAAAGGAGACGAGAACTAGAACTCACTAACCCTAAGCTTCATTAGCCTGATATAAACACACTTTAGCCGAAGCAAAATCTCCGTTTAAATCGCGATCTCGGGCTAATGAAGCCATAAGGTCATAATCAACTCACAAAACACAGAATAACTTCCACTTACCGCCTGTCATCTCTGTGGTCGTGTATGTTAACTTCTCCAAAAAACATTCATCTTTAAGTACTCTCTCATGCCTAAGAAAAAATCAAAACTTAATACTTACTTTACCAAGTTTTTTAGTATCGTTACTTTCTTCAGCGCTACCGGATTCAGTCTTAAAGAATGATGAATAAAACGACGAATAGCTTGATTCTCCGTCAGTTCTGTCCGTTGTTTCCTCGCTGTTGCCAGGCCTAGTTCCCTGAGCGGCTTCCGCTTGAGTTATATCGTGCACTGCCTTTGTACTCTGTTAACAAAACCATTAATTAAATTAACACAAAATTATACAATACAGGTGGCACGCTGCAAACATCTATAACACCAAGTTCGCACTGTAACATTCAAAAATGTTTCAAAATAATGGTAAAAAGACGACAACATTTTTTTTAGTCTCGAGTTCGGTTGTCGACTAATATAATTTTTTGGTATGAATTAAGTAAATCAAGTTGTTATTATTATTTTTAATACTTTTAGAAACTTCCTCGTTAATATACACGATTTGTTTGTAAATGTTTTAACAGTGCGAACTCGCAGTAAATTTTACATTCCTCAATACAACAAACATGCAATAAAAATGCCACACATTATAAGAAAACAAGTAAAATTGCTTTAAAAATAAATCCGTCATCTTCGTCTTTCCTTGTGCTTTTTCTCAAGGAACTTAAAAATAATTACATTATTGAAATCTATAGCTATTTGTAAAAATAACATAATTAAAATAAAAAATAAACATATTTTTAATCCGTTTATACGCTCTGCGCTATTACATAGTTCGTACTTTTGTAATTTTAACCTTTCGCCTTAAATTACCTTTGACTTCGACAGCAGAAACAATAAAATTACCAACATAATATTCTTCAAACATAACAATGCATAAATAAAGGGAGAAAGAAGTCACACGATAGATCTCACACTAAATATACTAATGTTAGTATGATTCATATACTAGCGGCGTCACAGAAGATAGCACATAATAAGCAACATGTCACCGAATGATGGTTATGAATTAAAGGGCATAGAACTTACCATTCCCACAGGACTCTTTTCTAATATATCTGATGAACTGACTTAATAAGAGGAATGCCATTGTAAGACACGTCGCGTTACGCGTAATAGGTTGTTATTTTGAAACGAAAATGTGAGAGATAAATATGAACCTAAGTCTGCGCAGCCCTAACCTTTATACTGTGACTGGTCCTGAAGAAACTGAAGTCTGATGAATTCTCCGGCGATTTTCTCGTCCAACTTTTATCGCTACTGAAAGCACCCGATTCCTATAAGAGAAACGGACACTAGTGACTAAGAAACTTTTAATTATATCAATCTTCGCCGGAAAATATTCAATGAAGGGTTTTTCTTGGAATAAATTCTCGTACAGAGAAGAAGTACTTGGGTAAGTATTGACTTGTTCACGCCAAGAAGTCGGCGACATAAAAATATGTCCCAAACAATTCTTGGTTATGGAACAACAATCATCAAAGTAATCAAATGAAAAATAATAAAAAAAAAACTATTCAACGGATTTGCAAAACTCTGCGACAGAGTGCAATATAAACGGATAATAAGACGACATATTTAAAAAGTAAATCACAAACCCTACAAAATGAAATTATCTAGTGAATTATCAATTCCCACTGGTGTGCGCGAAAACTTACCTTAACGAAATGACACAACACTGAGGTATATTCGACAATAATGTTGAAAATCGCATACCATGTTCGAAGCGTTCTCTGATGAACCCACTAAGCTCCCTTGAACATTTCCTTGAGTTTCTCGTTTCCTGCCCCTCCACGGATTTCCAAAGTACGATTTTCCAGTCTTCGTAGGGAAACTCGGTTTACACGCCTGCGTATGCATTCTAATATTACACGTGATTCTGCTACAACTTCGACCGTACTATTGTTCGTCTTTATCGTTTAATATATTTGTAAGCAATTGATTATGACAAAGCAGAATGAAAAAAACAGCAGAAAATAATGATTGAGAAATTGTGAATGAGTTATTTTGTTAGTCTTTATATCGTAAGCAATTTATCAACACTTATAGTGGTGTTGATGATTCCACTATCATAAGTGCAATATTCGGCAAACTTATCGAATATTTTTATACGACATCGAGAGTATTTATGAAGATTTTTTAAAAATATATTGGCATAAATTCAATGAGAATCTGGCTTTTAAATTGCTCACATACTTTGGATATTTATAATATAACATAGCAAGAGATATCAAAACATTTAACATGGTGGAACGAAGGCCGGAAATTTTAATAACGAATGAAATTTTCCTTCATACTTTCTCCAGGCTTAGGACTGGCAACCAAATATGTCTTGACTGTACAAACATTATTAGTAAAGAACAATTTCCATTAGAAGCATAGAGATCATTTGAACATGTGTTGTAATATCAAAACATGCGAAGTTGGCGTATTTAAAAATCGCGACGAACCCTTCTATCTGATATCTCTACTGATTTCAGACAGTACAAAGGATTTTCACTTTAATTTAAAGTATGAAACTTTACTTGATAATAAAGTACTAAAATGGTCTGATAACAGAGAAAAAAGCGTACGAAAGTTAGAAAAATATATTGATGGAATTATAAATATCATAAAACCATGCAGCACTTAAATTATCCTTACGTAGCTGTTAAATGCTAAAAAGTAGAATATTCAGTCCTGGTTGCACCGTCCTGTATTTGAGCTGGTAAAAATTTATAATTTCGTAATAATTTTAGCTGTCTTATTGTTTTTATTGTAATTCTTGCTACGAAACTATTTGGTTGATAATCAACTTCTTCTAGTTATGACGATAAAAATATTTTTATAAACACAGTTTTACCAATATCTCTAGTAAACAAGGATATCTGGCCCGGTGAGAGATGTGTTAAACCTACATAGATGTAGGAAAGGATAAAAAATAATGACATGACAGTACAAGGATCGTGTCATATTGACAGAGAGTCTCTAGTGTTAGTGTTATAATTTAGTTTGACTTATGCCCACCGGGTCAGTTATCCATATCTGTCTATAGTATTCAATTATTAATACTACATTTCGAAACGATAATAACCGTAAACTCCTAACTTGTTTGAAGGAAATCCAGTCTTTGGCAGAAGATGTAAATCTCTTAAAATCAGACAACCCTATTAATTAATAAACTAATTTGACTTATAATTTAAAATATTATCTATATGATAGTTATCCGAAAAAAAGCCGAATATCCAATTAAGTTTTTATTACTTAAATATCCAAACATACAAAAATTTATTGTCAAATAAGGTCGATATTTCATACAGATACATGTATAACATTAAATTACAGAAATATGTTTTTATTTACTTATAAATAAAACACTATTTTACCATAGACATATGGTATCATAGGCCGTCGATATAACTTAATGAGTAGTAATTTACTTTCGAATAAATACTATTAAATGTAATAAGTAATTTACCTTGTGTAATGTGAGATCGTGAGGATTATGAAAATAAAATCATAATTACATCAACTTTTTGCTAAGTGTATAAAGAATTAATTGTGTTAGAGCGTACATTTATAAGCAACCATGATTTTCTATGAATATAATGTTAATTATGGTTAAACAAAAATCGATTAGTCGCTTACCTCCACATAATTGCTGTTGCCTAAGCTTAGTGTATTTAAGTTGTTAACATATGGTACTCCTTGTGTTGTTACAAAGTTTTGTGGCAACGGGTAAGTCACTTGAGGATTGATAGGCGAATACATAAACGGCGATCCATACATCGCTTGTCCGTACATCATACATTGCACTGAAACAAAGTTATTCATAAACTAGCTGTCGCCCGCGACTCAGACTGCGCAATTAAAAACAAAAAGTAGACTATATTCTGCGTCTGTGCAAAATTTTAATAAGACACGTTCAGTCTTTCTGGAGATACCTTCAAACAAAAACCATTGCTAAGTTTTGCATTAAACATACGAGTAGATGCAAGATTTTAAATATCTATGAAATTAAAATTAACTGGAAGATGTATTAAATACCCACTTGTTGGTTCTTGAATATGTCCTGTGCTAGTTCCAGGCATCGCATTGCTTGTGGAGGCAGTTGGTTGCATTTGTGGTCCTTGCGCTTGCATATAATGCATTGGAAACATACCTGTAATATAAAGCCAATTAAAAACACATATGACATTGAGAAATATCATTAGTATGTAATATACATAAAAATTAATAGTTGATGACACAAAAATAATACGAAAATATGGCATTACAAGTTAGTAAATCGAAATAGAAAGCAAATAATTAGGTAAGAGGGAAGTAAATGTAATGTTATACCTGGCATAGTGGCAACAGGGCTGACGATCGACATTTGTTGGGGTATTCCAACCCCCAATATAAAAGCGTTCATTGGATTTGATGGCCAGGCTGTTGATGCTACCGAAACAATGTGATTTGTAAATAACACAGAAGCAAATATTACATAGCTTTTTTTACGATCTGATCTAGAGATGAGCAAAATGTGATACTTTAGTGAAAAGAGTGATATACAGTCGAACCTGGTTAAGGGAATCCAAGGGAGTGCGATATGACTCTTGCTTAAGAGCGGTTATCCAGGTTTGATTGTATATCTTTTCGTCTTGGTGATATATATCATACTTTTATATTAGTAGCTCACTAAATATATTGAAATGAATCTAAAATAAGAACATTTAAGTACAATATAAAAAAATATATATAGAAATTAAGTGAGCTAGAGATATATTGGCTCACTAATCTCTAGTCTGATCTGATTAGTATGATCCCGAAAATGGCAGATCTAGTCTACATTACCCTTGGGCTTTATTAAACCGAGTTCGCGAAAAAGAGATTTTGTTTTCGGCGTAAGTGCGATTTTTGCGTGGCATCGGTCTAATGAAGCCCTGGGGTTAGAGAAAGCGGAGAAATAAAAAAAAATATTTTATCCAAGTTGGACCAAAGCAAAAATAGATTTTTGTTCCCGGTTTATCTGCTTTATAATCAGGTATCTAATGGAGAATGGGAAAATTAATTTCTTGTAAGACGCAATCACGTAAGGCAACCGAAAAAAAAGACGAATTGATATATGAAAAATCTATTCATATTTTGACACCCATTGTTAAATAAAGCGTGAAATAGGTATAAGATATCCAGCATTATGTGGATTAGAAAATTAATAATTATGCTGACAATCACTAAATATATTTAGTATCAAATTAAATGTAATTATTCACATTTAACTGACAAACAATGTTATTACGTCTATGTTTTTTTAGTGAAATAGATAATGCAAACATGTATTTGTCTTGAGAAAGCAATAATGCACACATACATTATGGAAAATAAGCTCCTGAATTAATCTATACTAATATTATTATTTCGGATAAGAAAGCTACATCATCCCCAGAGTAACTTTGGCGATATTTTTTTTAATTCCGCGCGGACAAAGTCGCGAGAAACACCAAGTGTTATATGTATAA
This sequence comes from Papilio dardanus tibullus, assembly GCA_013186455.1. Lineage (NCBI taxonomy): Eukaryota > Metazoa > Arthropoda > Insecta > Lepidoptera > Papilionidae > Papilio > Papilio dardanus. The sequence goes on along the minus strand of QDHC01001533.1, from coordinate 390,356 downwards.
TTAAACATATGGTACACATAAAAATTCAGATTAGTGGTGCGAAAAATTCCCACCGGGTTTGGGTGCACTGCTGGTCGCTTAACAAATCAATTTAGTTTTTAATTTAATTTTATTTATATTGTATTCAAGAGCCGTTTTAATAGCAAATTTTTTTGGCTTGTTAAGTAAACGCTCCAGCACGACGCTATACAGGTCGTTGAGCTTATGTTTAGCTTTATCACATAGTTCTTACCAACAGTGGTTGTAACCGGTGCGGTCACAGTATTAGGTATCATGGTGCTTGTAGGTTGTCGACGACGCAATTGTCTCGGTGCGGGGCAATGGTGCTTATTTGCCCCAAATTCTTGTTCTATTGGTTTTGATGCTCTTTTAACACCTTGCGGCTGGAGGAAAAAATTAATATGTCCATTAAGAATACTATTTTTAATATTTTGTGACAGGATATCCGTGCTACTATGTCCAACTTGTAGTGACACAAAATGTCATTCAACCTTAAAATTAATGTGGAGTTGACAATCTATTATCTAACTATCGGGCGGTTATTTAGTAATATTAATTTAATGTTATTTATGATTTTTATACTTTATCGATGTTAAAAAGTTAACAATCGAACCACAACGAATTACTTTGAGGTTTAAATCAACAGAGTTTACTATGATTTCTTTTAACCGAGTTCGCGATAAACTTTTCTCTCTCTCTCAGGAACTGTTGAACAGAAATAATGTATAGATATTAAAGGTGGACTTTGAATTAATATAGTTTACTTTCGATGCATAAAAGTTCTCATTTCCATAAAAATATGATTATTCTCAATATTATATTTACATATTAAAAAAGTTTAAATTAAAAAAAAGTCGCTAATATAACTCGATAGTTACCCTGCACTTTTTGCACTTCTCGTTGGACATAATTTCAAGGATCATTGGATTTTGAAAATTTTGACGTGTGATTACGAATAAAAGATGACTCACGCTACACCGTGTCCTGGTCGGTACGTGCCACATCCGGGCCCGCGCCATCAGTGTGTTAATACAAAATATACGAACGTGCCCGAGCCGGTTGACGGACGGAGCACTGTCAAAATATATTCTGTATGGATACAATGATGGCGCTGGCCCGGTGAGGGCACGGTGTAAAGTGAGTCATTCTTAATAGAAACTGTTTCCATAGTTTGAATAAATTCCGCACTCTTTAAACGTTAATCTCACACCAAAATATCGTAAGCCAATATAAACCTGTCTGCGTAAAGTGTGTTGTGTTTTTTTTTGTTGTAAATACCTTTTTTCTACTCACTTGCGACGAATTCATCTTTACACCGGCTGAAGTTGGGTGGAACGAAGCATTACATCTTGCTAAATGCTCCTTTTTCTTTTGTCGGTTTTCATTGAAATTCTTCTCTTTTTCACCTTTACTGCTTGAGCGATTTTCTCTATGTATCTTTACGAGTTCTTTCACCATTACCGCATTATGCCTATAAATAACAAGACATATGTTTTACAACACGTTAAGTGCCTCAACGAATTTTATATTAAGTCACTCGTAGATTGTCAGCACTTAATGTGTTAAAAAAGTAAACTAACAATAGTATATTTATCTATCTATATCTATACTAATATTATAAGAAAAACTTTGTATTTTTGTATGTATTGAAATAAGTCAAGTACTACTTGGCCGATTTCAAAAATTCTTTCACCATTAGAAAGCTACATTATCCCCGACTAACATAGGCTATATTTTTAAATTCCACGCGGACGAAGTAGCCAACAACAGCTTGTACTAATTTAAAAAGAGATTTTTTTTATTTTTGTTTGCATTAAAATAATTCAAGAATTACTGGTCTAATTTCAAAAATTCTTTCACCATTAGAAAGCTACATTATCCCCGAGTAATATAGGCTATATTTTTTAATTCTACACAGACGGTATCACGATCTACAGCTGGTCATAAAGGAATCTGTTGAATGATCCACTTACTTTGATAAAACGGATTCAGTGAGTCGAATAGGCTGATAATCTCCCAAAAGATTTCGGTTACCGCCATCCATCAAGGTTGGATTATTATAGTCAACCGCCTCTCTCATATTAACAGGAGGCGACGCACGGTCACTATAACACAAGTAAAATAATATTATCCTCGGATTGCAAAGGTGCCAGCTGGAAATCAGCGCAGGGATGGCCTCGACCGTCCCTGCATACGTTGACCTGGCCTCCTTTTGCCACATTTTACTGTCTTATGCATTGGTATTCGTTTTTCTTCGTATTTTTTGTACATTCTTGTGTCAATAAACGTTCATTCATTCATTATCCATCATAAAATAATAACAAAAACTAAATTGCTTACTATTTGTTACTAGAAGTAAAAAAATTAAAACTCACGTTTTATTTGTCTTCGGGTCTTGCATACCCAAAACATTTTCACCGGTCACAGTATTATATTCATCGTATGATGAAGACGGATGACTCTCGAAGTACCTAAATAAAAAATATCACTACATAGTATAAAACAAAGTCGCTTTATCTGTCCCTATATGTATGCTTAAATCTTTAAAACTACGAAACGGATTTTGATGCGTTATTTTTTAATAGAGTGATTGAAGAGGAAGGTTTATATGAATAATAACTAGCAACCCGCCTCGGTTTCGCACGGGTGAAATTATTATTAGTATAGTTGTTGTATACAACGTTGATAGTTTTTCTGTAGTATATTTAGTATCAGCATTGCACCCGTGCGAAGCCGGGGCGGGTCACCATCACCCAGTCTTCCTCCTATTCATCATCATCATCTGATATAATAATCACCACTTCATCTTCGTCACCCTTAGTAATTACTTTATCACTGAGTAACATAGGCTATATCTATTACCCTAAGGCTTTAAAAACGGAGTTTTTTGCGTGACATCGGTCTAATGAAATCGTAGGGTTACTATTATAAAGAGGAAAAAAATGTATTTTTGTATGTATTGAAGTAACTAAAAAACTACTTGACCGATCTCCAAAATTCTTTCACCGTTAGAAAGCTACATGGTCCGCGAATAACATAGGCACATCGATACCGCGCGGAAAAAGTCGCGAGCAACAACTATTGTAACACATGTTTAATTGCATTCCATTTTACTCACCGTTGTAAGTTATCATTGTAATTAAGCTGATTATAGCTGACTGGTGTTTCTGTGCTTGATTTACTATCGTTATAGTCGTGATGCGGTGAAATACCGCCGAGCATCACCGAGTCCCGTTCCTGTAATACAAAATAACTTCTCACTACTATACAATTATGACAATAAGCCTTTTAACATATCATAGCGCGATCGCTGTAAAATGACTCTTGTTTCGTTCGCCTAGCGCTCAAAATCCAACGCTGATAAAAAATTGTCGCGATTTAAAAGCGCTACGGTGATGGAAACGAAAATGGATTGGTTTAATCTCAACGCTTTATTAGCGCGCGTTGAAAATACGAGCAAATTGTAAGGTTTTGTATTTTTATATGTATTGAAATAACTCAATAAGTACTGGGACGATTTAAAAAATTCTCTCACCACTAAAAGGTACATTATATCCGAGAAACAAAGGCTATTTTTTAAATGCACGGAAACAAAGTCGCGGACAACAGCTAGTTTTTTAATTAAAGTTATACGTACCCCAGGTCCTTGACCCAAAAATATGTTAGGGGAACGAGAGGTTGGTATAGTCAAAAAAAAACGAACTTTACAAAAACTTACGTAATAGCTATGAGCCGGGTCTTGAGCATCCATTCGAATATCATCATCATTCTTTGGCTGGTCTTCTAAAAGGGTTTCCATAAACTTAGCTATATCCTGGCACCGCTTGCTCATCTGTTGCTTTGCAACCTCAGCGGGCTTCGTAAGAACCTTTAACAAAAGTTAATTAAATTAACAAACAACATATGTATGTAAAAGCAAACTTTCTCATATGAAAAAGTTTAGATAGATAGATGTTTGAAGGAATCACAGATGTAGAACATATGCTACTAAGTTTTTTTTTAAATAAATCGCCGACCAAGTTGCGGACGACAGCTAGTTTGTTATAAATAAGCAAAGAGACTTACCTCATTCAAAATTTTAATGATACTTTCTCTAAGAGAATGTGCTTTCAACTTATCTTCTTCGGTGAACTTTTGACTCTTGTTGGGGTCTGGTGTTTGAAATACATCGGGATTTGCAGGACCCTAGTAGAAAAAAATATATTATTCCATCGGACAATGAGAAGATTATAATATCATCTTTAAAGTATTTACTACTTTTAATAAATATAAGAATTAATTACTTCAATTATATAATGCTTTCCGATAACGAATTCGAGTTTCTTCGACCATGGATTGATGAAGGAAGACCATTCGGTCTCTAGTCTTACGAAGTTACCATTTTGGGCCATCATTCTGTTAAAAAAAATTGTTAATAATTACAACATACATCAGTCAAAGTAAAACTTATAACAAAACGAAATCCGTTTTATATCTTGGAAAAGCCACAAATGAATCAAAACACTTTATTTAACCAACGAAAATTAAACCAACCTGTATGGTTTTGATCTCGGGGACACACCTTCCTTTACGATAGTTTCATATATTTGTCTCAAATATAACAAATCATGAGGATGATAGAGGTGTAATGCGTCTTTATTGGTAACGTCTTGAGGTAAATAACCTAAGTAGGGAACAGACTCTGGGTCCAAATACTCCAGATTACCGTTGGCAGCGTGACGAATGATAAATTGTACTGGTTTAATCACGATTTCATTGGGTGCTGAAAATTAAATTAAACTATTAAGTTTACTACGATCAAAAAACTATGAAAATTACGTGTACTTTGCTTAAATAAAGAAGTGACTAAATAATTTTATCAGATCGCATTTGGCTAACACAAAACATCCTTAATGCTCCGTGTAAGTCCGTTTTTATCGCGAATTCGGTCTAATGAAGCCTAGACATAAGAGCCAAGCGTAAAATGCAACTTAGGGTCTGCAATTTTTAATTGCAAGAAAAAAAGTTTCAAGACAAATACGTAGTCGGCTTTAATTTAGAATTCTTAAGATTAATAATGTCAGTTTTTACTTACTTTTAAATGCCGAGAAAAATGGTGACGCCTGTATGACTAAGTATATATCATTGCTCTCTTCGTTATTAACATTTTTAAAGGACAACTTCAAGAGGAAAGGCAGGAAGGAGACAGCGTTGTTTTTGACCGCGAAACCCGAAGCCAAATCCCTATACCTTCTAATCCGGCACACCATTGATGACACTAAGTTTTCTCTTTGTGTCACTGAAAAAAAATACTACCATAAGAAAACTATTTGTTAATAATATTAAGCTTTAAAGATTAATCTCATTAATAATTGAATAGCATTTTTTGAACAATCGACCTTTCTTCTTCGGTGTTCTTGTGGTGAATGACTTTTTGTAACACAACTGATTGAAGTTACAATACTATAGTTTGATATATTATAAAGTGTTTATGTTGACCGGTCCTTGTTAACTTAACGTTACTTATAACTAACTAACCGTCACATTGTCATTAATGGACTCCAACGCTGAATTGTTTCCATCCGAAGATAATTTTGCTTCTTTTTATAACCCCCTAACATCTTTTATTTCTTGGCTTATGGAAAACAGTTTAATCTTACTACTCTTGTTGTGACAACAATCTGTCAATTAATTTTAAATCTTAATAACAATATATTTACTTAAAAAATATAATGTAAATATTCAAGCAAATCCAGGCAAACAAAAAAGACCACAACTTTTTAATTTTTTTTTAATAATACATTTTGTTTGAGTTACTTTTGAAAAATGTGATAAATACTTGATGTTTTGTCTATATTTAATTAGTTGTATCTAATTAGACATTTAAAACGTAATAAAAAGCTCAACATAAAAAAGCGCTTATTATAAACTTATTTTGATAACATAAATATCATTTTGTTACATATTTTTTATTTTCTATTATAATTATATAATTAACAAAAATTTTAAAATTTTCAATAATTTGTATATTAATTGTTTTTATGTTAAATCTGTAGCTGTTTTAAATCAATAATTAATTAAAAAAAAAATAAGGAAGTTTTTTTTAAATGAATTAGTCATAGGGTACTATGAAAATAAATTCAATAAATAATATAAAAAATATAGAATATGTAAATGAACTTACGTAAATCAAAACGTTTCGAAGAAAGCGAAGGCAGCTCGGAACAAATGGGTAGTACTTAATCATGCAACATTGTTTAGTTGCGCGGTCGATCGTTAAATAAAAAAATATTACCTTTTTCTTGCGTACCATTTACATTTTTCGGTATAGCCAAGCCGTTAGTTATTTGAGATGCGAAGGCACCTCGGTCCTGTTAAAAAAAACGTTACCTTTTACTTATGACCAATGACTGTTAAGTCATCGACCTGATTAGAGAGAAACCTCTATAAGCGAGACAAATATCGCGGACCTTCGGACTCTCGCATGTCCCGGTTCGACTGTATTTTAATAAACATTAATCACTTTACTATCGAAGTACGACTGCGCTGAAGGTATTAAAAAAAACTTTAAATATTTTTACAATCTAAATTACTTTTTTAATAACAGAATTGATTAAAAACTCTGTCTACATCACTATTTCTTATTCATACATTGTTAAAGTATCTGTTTATCATTCTTTACCCTGTGGCTTCATTAGACCGAGTTCGCGATAAAAACGGAGATTTTGCTTTGGCGTAAGGCACCTATTTGCGTAAAATCGGTTTAATGAAGCTGAAGAGTAAGTATGCAATAATAATAAAATAATCACATAATTACTAAAAAGACGCCTTACCCTCGGATGAACAAAGTCTATGAAAGATCTGCCAACCCACATGTCCTTCGGGAAGCCGAGCGTAGAGGTGAGTGACGTCGTTGTGTACATCACCACACCGTCATGCATAGATATGACGCATGAAAATCCATCCTGTAAAACATATTCAATTAATATAAATTCCCTTGGAAATAGGATTAAAAACGAAAGGACTTTTTCCTTATCGCTTTTATTCTGAAAACCGCGCTTGAATCAGTACACATATAAGTAAATAGGGCTCCAAAAATATTATGCAACCTTATAATAATAAAAAAATATCTTCATGAAATTATTAATAAACGGCACATAAAATCTTTGACGTAAATTGTTTCCCAGTAGTCTCTTATCGTCAATTGAGTTGTTAAATTCATATAAAACAATAAAAATGAGAAGAAAATTCCTACTACGTCATGTCGACTTTTGAATACTAATAAAATAAAAATAATTGAATATTAACATCTTTTAAAAATAATACTTACAGGATAAGGTAACGGAGTTTTGTTAGTTGTGTGGTCCAACGTTTTGTGGACCGGTGATTTCGCCGCAGGATCAAACTGGGTATAAACGAATTTAATTTAAAACTTTTTATATCATTAAACATAAGAAAGGACTTTTTTTTACAGAAATATACCTAAATAATTAATTGATATTCAATGTAGTTTAAAAATAAGTAACCAAAAAATTTATTTGTATTAGAAAAATACAAGAAAAATGTAAACTATTCTAAGTAAAGTTATAAAACGTACCGTAAACATCATATTATTTTGTTGGAATATATAGATTGGCGGTCCAACGTGACCACACAGTTTATCTAACATTATAAATGGAACTATTTATTTCCCTACTTAATGGCCGAACGTCTAACTCTTACTGACGAAAAGAAGGGACTACGTATAATATAAAAAACGTGATTACTTCCCGAATTCGGTTAAAAAACTGACGCAACCGCACGCGCGTCACCCTCCTCGCGATTACGAAAATCAACACTCACGGGTTCGTTGTCCCCTTTGGTGCTTCCATTTTCCGGCGTCGAAATATCCATGCTTTCGGAACCCTTTTCTGGTGAGGCAAGTGTCGGTGACGACAGCGGCACAACTGTATAACACAAAAATAAATAATATTAACGTAAATTAAATCTATCATTAACCTGATATTAGTACACGAATATCGTAGGAAGAACTCTGTATGAAATTGCATGATGAGAATATTTTAAACGCGCTTTTGAGAAACAATTTAATATCTAAAATCGACTAAATGTAACAATAATAATAGTGTTAGAATAGTCAATAATATTAGGAAAATTAACGCAATCAAAAATTTAAAATATTTGGCTTTTAAATTAAAATAGTACTTGTAAACTTTTTGCACTATACGTATACCGGTTACTCCCAAGGAAACACATCTGATATTACGTACCGTTTATCCACTGCCCATTTTACATTACCTTAAAATATGGAACAATGTATCACCGTGAACACTGAAGAAACTACACAGTAATTTAATGAACATAATATGCAATTTAATCGCGAACTTTCTCCGGCCCTCTGTAATAATAATAACTGTGTTTAAATTTAGCAGCAGCTGTTTATTAAGTGTTTTAATTAAGGTTCGCCAGATTCCCGATTATTGTTGAATTTACTTAAAAAGTTTTATAATAGCGAAATTTTAAGACTTCTTAAAACCTTTTAGCCGGCTAGAGTTTATGGAAAAAGTGAAGCTTTGAAGTTAAAAATTTCAACATTAATTAAACTTTTGTTTTCTTTACTTGTGATTGTGAGGATTGTTAAACTACATTTTCTTTTAAAACGTTTCACTTTAAGTCACGTAATAAACTGCTGTTGTATTATATTTACGAACCATATTTAGAGTAAGACGTACGTATAAGGATGTAGGTACATTTTTATGTTAACTAGAATTAACAATTTTATTTTTGAAGGCATTATGTTTTACAGGACTTGCTAAAAAAATAAATTCAATAATAGTAATCATAAAAAATATGAGCAATAATATTCAGATGAAATCGAATGATATTCAAAAGCGCAATAGTCTTAAATATACAATGTTACTGCAACACGTATATTTCTTGTATTTATTTGTCCTTAAGTGCGACAGTACTTCGTCGTAATCATTGATATCCGTAAGTAGTACCTGAGTCATTAGTTCTTCTGTGTTTGTTATCTTGTGTGAGGTCGCGGTTTACTAAAACATTGTTGCCCCAATCACATTGATAACACCATTCGAATTTGAACCCTCTTCACTTTCGTATTTCAATTTGCTAGGGGCGTGTATTTACTAGCACCATCTAAAATTGCTTAGTTCACTTACCCTTTGAGACCATACTATTTACCACACAAAACGCTATGAGATTCATGTTTGTCAATAACTCGTCACCCACCATTGTCAGTATCTTCTTTAGGGGTTTCAAAAATCGGTGCAGATTCTGGAAGGCCATCGTCTCTTTCATTTCGCGCCTCTATAAGCATCTCCGTTTGCACTTGCTTCTTCTTTTTCGAGTCTTTATCTTTTAACCTTTTCTCCGGTGGTTGGTTAATGTTACTACTACAAAGAATAAAATATTTACACATCTATACTAATATTATAAAGAGATAAATTTTGTATTTTTGTTTGTATTGAAATAACTCAAAAACTACTGGACAGATTTTAAAAAAACTTTCACCATTAAAAAGCTATATTATCCCCGAGTAATATGGGCTACTTATATTATTTAATTCCACGCGGACGAAGTCGCGCACAGCAGCTAGTATAATATACCTCTATGTAATTTTCATTCAGAAATATTACAAAATTAAATTATTATACATAATGTGAATGTTTGACGTCATTTTTGAATCTCATTATTTTTTCTTATTTAAAATTTTATTTGGTAATTCAAGCAGCAATAACAACAGTTGGAACAAACTAAATAACACCTAAGTATCAATTCCCTGAATTGTAGAATTTACACATTTGTACCTTGTAAATGCTTCATGCCTTGTAAATTGATGCAAATGACATGATTGACATTCCAAGTCTTGCAATGCAACATGCAAGAAAAGCATCACTTTACAATGCCGAATATTTTGTATGTGGAATACTATTCTAGATTCTACACATATTTCCTAAGAATAAGGGCAATGAATGTCGATAGAATTTTGATAATTTCACATTATTTTCGGAAACAACACTTTGGCGTTGAAAAAATGTTTGTTAATTATAATTTAGATGACGAACCTGTAACCGGAGGTGGATGGTTTCCCGCCATAGCCGCTGCTGCCGCTTGAGTGGCTTCCTGAGTGAGTTGACTTCGAACTACAAAAAAAAACATATCAATAACCGTTCTTCCATATTCATATACAGTAAAAGTAAAGGTACAACATTGATATTGTTCCATTTAAATTAAAGTACGAAATTAATAATCTTTACTAAATTAAAAGTGAAATATTCTTAGTGACCAGTACCAAATTTCTGTCCTATACTAACTCGTTGACCACCAAAAAAGTGGAATATGTTAAACTTCAAATGTAAAAAAAAAAGTAATCAAAGTAGTAGACGAGAGCAGAAGGTTTGAAGGCGCAGGAGAATAAATCAAAATGTACTACTAATGTAATGACTAACCTGCGCCTAGACTGACTGTTGCTGCAACTGTTGGAATACGCTGAATCCGATATCTTCGCATTATTTTCTGAGTCGTCCATATTGTCCATATTAAACTGAACCTGTAACAAAAATAAAAATGACAGCACGTTCTTGAACATTCTAAACGGGTCACAGCGTCGTCATCACTGTAAACGTGATTGAAAGTAAAAAAGGCACGTTTAAGTGTTCTATTTTTAAAAAGGATAAATTAGCAATTTAATTTATATATGAAAAGTTCCAGAAATGCGAGTTACTTTGCGGGTAACTTTAACGGGTGCAACATTTATTGAAGAGGCCTTATAAAATTAATTTAAAAATGTAGTAATAACGTGATTTTAATTAAAACTTTTCTAAATAACGTGCAACAGGTGAATAACTAGTTGAACTGTTGCTAAATAGTTTTATAAAGCCATGATTAGGTACAAGACTGGCAAAATTAAAAATTACATGTCATCTTTTCACTGATTAGCTTTAAAATTCAGTCTAATATTTCTTCTATTAGTTGTGATATTAATCCGATTTTGCGTTGTACCCACGTATTTTATAATGATCACCAAAGTAATCATTATAATGGGTAACCAATACAAAGTTAGAAGATAGCAAACCTATGTCTATCGCTATCAGTATAAAACTAAATATAACAACGTACAATATATTGAATTTGCGCATAAATCATTGTGACGCTAGAAGTCTGTGGATGCTCATATCTTTATATGTCGAGCAAGCGTTCAACACAGCAATCACATTTTTATGCTTAAACCATCTTAGTTTCCACAAACTTAGTAAATGGCACTATAAATATAGGACTTGATAAAGTTAAGCTAGGCGAATGTACGACTACACAAAATATAACGTTTCTCTCGCAATGCCTTCTAAAATTCGCCAGCAGATCTTTGTTTCTGTTATAAAATGGCGCGACAACGTAAAAAGTTTATTATAGTAATACTAACTGTGGCCCGCGACTCTGTCTAAAAACAAAAATTAACTGTTTTAATTAGAACCACGTGAAGACGCTTTGCGCATTTCGATTCCTATTCTCTACAAGTATTTTAAATATCAATTAAGTTGCCTAAAGGTTTTCAAACGTAATGATTTTTATACTTTTCAAGGCTGAAAACCATTAACAGACTTTTCATTCTTATTCTTTAACATAATGATGTTGGGAATAGTAAATCGGTATATTTTAATACATAGGTATGTACAAAATGTTAGGTTCGACCCATGATGGGCTCCATTTTCCGCAACTCCACGACTAGGGCGTATTTTGCGTGAATACACATATCTTTGAATATCTTCGCCGATATGCGCAGGTTGCATCACGATGTTTTCCTTCCCCTAAGGTAAATACTAATAGAGTTGTCTAATTATTTAAAACCTCAAGAAAATAATCGAGAATCGTGATTATGTAACATTTTGGGTTTCATATTACGAGTAATTGGAAACCTTAAATCAGTCTACATAGCAGTACCTACTAGTTTCGTGCTATTTCCTGTCTATTGCTTACATAGTCGTTATTGTATCGTTATATAACAATATAAAATCCTGCTCAATTGCAAATTATCAATGTAAATGTATCTAAAATGCAAGTATGTTAAATAAATGTAAGACGCGGCGCTGCCATGCTTTTTAAAATACAACTAATCAGATTCTTAAAATTAAAGTCTACTCCACGTTATTTCAACGAAAAACCTGTGTGGCTTCTTTCTCACCCTTAATACGGCTTAATAAAGCCGTAGGGTTAGAGAGTTGTAACGTGCAGAGCCACGCCGCGCAGTTGCGTGTAATTAGCAAATTACTTATGAAACACTGTATACTTTTGTCCAGGACATTTTATTTCAATAAATTCGAATCCAACGCTATGCAAGAAAGCTTTCTCATGTCCTAACGCTGATCGTCATTTTGCGGCGTACCATCAGTGTAACAATAAAACACGTTGTTTTTGAGAATATTAATTTAATTCGAAGCGTGCAAAGGACACCTAAACTAATTGACTTAGTATGACATCACGTTTGCCGCCACGTTTCAGTCACGTCAGCGTTGTCGTAGTCCAGTTATGCCCGCAGTGTGGGCGTACAACTAAATCACGTGGCGAAGCACGCTACACCAACTCAGGCATATTTAATACAATACATAGACCAATTCTACGAATAAAGGACGGTTATAATATCTTGACTGTGCTCTGTCCGTTACATGGCTCGGGCACGTTCGTATATTTTGTTTTGACACACTGACAGCGTTGGCCCGGACGAGGCACGGTGTAGCTTGTGTCATCCCTTATAAAGTATTTAGAAGAATTTGAAAATATCGATAATCATTTAACTTGATATACATTGATAAACTATTACATCATAGGTATCATAAATACCTTTTATAAGCGACCTTCATCGCAGTTACTCTTAACACAGTTAAATCAGTGGTACATAAAAAACTCTTATTCTCTTTACAATGTACTATAAATCAACAATTATTACATTTGTCTTATTTGCTTCCCTATCGTAATATGAATTTTGGTATGCATATAACAATTTGCAATGGACATACATTTTTTACTGTTATATGTATAGCATATTCTGTGTTTGTTCCACAATGGGAGTAAAAAGGTCAACTGTATTACAAGTACATCTTACTATTTACTTTAGGTTTAGATGGATTTTTGTTAAAAGGAATCCCCTGAACGGCTAAACAGATCTCATTAAAATTTTGTACAGACGTAGAACACCTTGGATGAACACATTACTTACTAAGGTTTTGTTAATTCCGAGGAGACATTGTCGCGAGCGACAGCTAGTTATAATACAATTAAAAATGACGCGCTGTTAAAAACTTCGCTTTGCTTTCGCAACAATAGAAAATGGTGAAGGCATGCATATGTGATGTTATTTTAACCATGTAAAACGGAAATGGGAAACCAAATTATTAAATATACAGTCGAACCGAGAATATTTGTCTCGCTAATAGAGGCTTCTCACTAATCCAGTTCTCGCTTATACAGGTTTGAGTGTATTTCATTATATGTCTCACGCTAAACACATTTAGATATCTTTTGTTTTAAACATTAAGTAACATGTATCAATACTTTGGATTCAAAAAATGTATGTAAGAATTGAAAGAGGTAGACTTTTAATAACTAAAGCCAGCTGCAAACACTCAGTTTTAACTGTACAAACAACTGCGCAGTTAAAACTGACATTTGTGGGCAAAATTGAGAATTGTTCACTTCGACTGTGCAGTTCAAATTGAACTGTTAAAACTTATACACACAGTATAGGTTTTAACAGTACAATTAAAACTGAACGTTTGTAGCCAGGTTAAGATTCCAAAAAAGACAGTTCATAAGAATTAAGGTAAGCACATGGTTTAGCTGTATTTGGACATGTTATGGAAACACTACATCCTTCACAAGGCAACATACAATCAAACAGCACAATAAATAGTTGGATAAATTAATCTTAAATAGTAAAAATAGTGATTTTCTTCATTAATAATATTTTAATAACAAAAATTTAGTGAACATATCCAATATGAACCTATAAGTGAAAAGTTTAAGTTGATATCTGAAGTTGGTCAAGTTGTTGCCACGGGACAGAGAGGTTTGGAATAGACTCCACCGACAAGATTTAACCTTAAATTAAACAAGGGAAGACTTAAAAATTGTTTGGATTTATAGCAGCATGCTTTTTGCTGTCAAACTACTATGCAGTGCTCCGTCTATATATAATACCTCTTTGCCTACAACATTAACTCTTTCATTGAATCATTAGAAGCAAAACAAAGAACAACATTTTGCTTTCCGGATATATAATAGCACTTTAATGTAAAATTAAATTATTTTCACAGATTTGGTTAGTTATTTTGTGAGTATTTCCCAATTTAAGTAACAAAACTTTGTTATCTTAAGCATAAAACAGTAATTAGGAATATTTCCTAGGATTTATTCACTTTATAATTCATTTCTAGTAAACTAGCAACAAAAACTGCATAATCTGTTATGGAATTTAAAAATGTGTGTATCAAGTCAACCTATCCGCACTGGTCCAGCTCTCTTTTGTCACTCATAATTTGAGTGCCTACAAACCTTTCAATAGTGACTATTATGGACAAAGTCAACAAGACAAGGTTAGACTGATAAACTGAATTAATTTACAACTCATTATTTTCTTGAAAATCGCATAAGCTTATAAGCGCACACTGATAAATTAAAAAGGTTTAATTAAAAATATATTATATTACCTGTATTTATCGCTGAATAAACCTCATGAGTAACGGTTGCAAGACTTCTTTCTGAAGACTGAATTTAAACTCCACTTTAATGTTTATTTCACAAAAAAACTTTATATCACTACAGTCACAGCTAATGATATAAAACAATTTAAAAGACAACCTTTCTTAGTTATTAAATATTTATTACTAACTAATATTCCTTAACAATATTACACTACGTGTTGTTTGCATGACGGTAGGGAATTTGTTTCTAATTCTCATAGTGTTGTTCCTTACTAGTCAAACTTATTGTCGATATCGATAAGACGAAATTGTGCCACGTAAATTTAGGAATCCGTATACATCTAAATAATTAAAATACGCTCCAGTGAATATGTATATATATTTTTGTAGGTGTAAATATTACACAAAATGTTTTAATGAAATATACACATTATCTAAAAAACAATTCAATAATAACTGGCAAATGGAGTAACATCGTTCCCAAAATCCATACTGGAATCATGAAAAAGAAGCACTAGTGTGAATTAAGAGATTATCAAATTAAAAAGAATAAAAAGGTAAATCGATATTTTACAAAACTAATTAGTTCAATAATTACATCACTATAGTTCACGCACAGGAAAACGTGAGTTCTCTTGTAGAATGGAACGACGAGATATATATATTTCACTTTTGTCTTTAATGCACGTGGCTATAAAAGCGATAAAGGAGAATGCGCGATCTGGTCTACCTAGTCAACAGCAACGAGCCATATGTTGTTGGAAAGGTCTTTGCTTATACTTTATTTTTTTATATGACGGTAAATGTAGCTTATGGGGTTATCGAGTTATTGTCAAAAATAATAGCAAAATGTTTAGTTTCAATTAGCTTCTATTTAGAGCAGACTTACATTTAGTGTTCTCAAGTTTGTCAATATTTGCAGGAAATAGAGTTGGAAGAGGGGTGGGGATGTTTTGTTTTTAAAAAAAAATCTGTGGCAAACTAGTAAGCGGATACGTGGATTCGCCGAAAGGGCGAAGCGACATCTGCTATTACAGATGCTTTTACTACCGTCCTGACGAAGCAGGGGACTCACTGGAACAGGATATTTCCCCCTTCCTATGTGTCCCCTACCCTGTCAAATTCTCCTACCCTTCCATCCTTTCCTTATGAGATAAAATGGGAAGGTAAAGTGGACTAACATTAAGCCTCCCGCACTCATTAGGCGATCGTTTCGCTACTTCGGCGAGTCCAGGTCGCTGTTAGTTGTTTGGCACCGAATAAAATAAAAAAATGTCCCTACCCGAGTACCCTAGTATAGGGACCCTATTACCTGTAAATACTGACAGACTTCAGTACAATAGATGTCAGTCTACTCTTAGTAGAAGCAAATTGAAAATGTACATTTTGCTATTATTGTTGACAATAACTGCAGAACCCCATAACCTACAATTTACATTCATTAAGAAAAAATAAAGTATAAGCAAAGACCTTTCCAACGATATATGGCTCGTTGCTGTTGACTAGGTTGACCAAGGTCCTTAGGACTCTGCCCATTCTCCTTTATGTACAATCATGTGACGAGCGTTGTTGGTTCTATTGCGTATTATTGAAGCGCCTGTTTCCGCGCGCACATACCTTTATTACATTGCGCCTTTAAACACGTGCTTTAATCCACTACCCTGAGGGTTAATTTATTTTTGAAATATCGCAGAGAGTCGTGCCACCGTCCTACCTTTTTTAATTATAATTCCATTTCCCTTAAATAATGGCAGTTATAATTATAAATCTTGCGTTTTCTAAATTAAAAAAACAAACTTTATTTTAGTGCTTTGATGCTATTTTTGCAAAACTGAAAACTGATTGATACAGTCGAATTAGAATATTTGTTTTGTATTTAAGTAATTCTGGACTTTTCAAACTAGATTTGTTTTCCATTATTTTATCATACTTTTTTGTATTGTAGAAAAGCGCCGTCTCACGGAATTTTAAAGCACTAACTAGGTTTTTACTGGATTATAAATAACACATTTTCAGCAAAAGGTGTCGTTTTGGACCAAATTGTGTTATAACCAATCTTTGCGTACTCAAGAAATTATTCAATCACTAGCTGTCGCCCGCCACTCCGTCTGCGCCAAACTAAAAACATAAACTCACTGTGTGTTCTTCCAGCCTATGTTCCACATTTGTGCAAAATTTCATCAGGATTCTTTAAGCCATTTCGGAGATATCTTTAAAACAAACTACCATCCATCTATCATAACATTCGCATCTTTAAGATTACTTTTTCATATCAATGTTTCTAAAATACTACCTCACAAGGACCATAGCACCATGGTCATATTGCATACATTTACTCAATTTTGCATAGGTGCAGTGATTTAAAATATTTTGAGGTGGTTAGGATAACATATCACATACACAATATGTATACTTATTTATTTAGATAAAATAACATAACAATGATAATGCAAAAACTCACTCGAATATAACATAACTATTGATAAAAAATGTGTTTTACAACAATAAATTAACTTAATTATAAAACGATTTAAATAAAATTTATGATTTGACACAGAGGAATGTCCAAAGTTTATTTATTTTTTATTCAATAGCAGCTAATAAAAGTGTAGCTACATCCCGATTGGGCGATCTGACAATAAGCTGCATGGTAACACCAGATGCAGATGGAACTAATTTAGCTTTAAATATAATTGGAATTCCTTTCCGCCACATCCCTATACCACAGATGTTCTTTACAGTATCTCCTTTTATCGAAGATTCTGGTAAACCTAAATGCTGACAAATAGCTTTGGCGACCTCTGTAACATCGGGCTTATTCAGAGCAAAAGTATCAGTTACTTCTTGTGATGATTCAGCTCTGTCCCAACAACTATCCCAGTCGTCTGAAGCTGGCCGAATTCTAAATTGTTCAGAACTTCCAAATTCTATGACTTCTAATGGGTATGTATCAGTATAACCTTCTCCAGGGTAAGGTAGCCCAGATGTTTGATCACAATCCAACACTGTAAACTCCAGTACTGCCCCAAAACATCCTATGGAGTCTAAGGTATTTGCAGGAAACTCCAATACACAAAATACATTTCCTGTCTTTTGATAAGGAAGACTCTCGCATGGTACTTCACAGATAAGATTATATTCGGGCGCAACATCCAAACATATGTGAACTTTTTCTAGTAGTTGATCAAACAGTGTGTTCTGACAAACAAATTGAAGTATTAAATGTTTGGCGAAAATATGTTTTATACACTTTACGCGATATTCAGTTTCTGGCTCTGTCAGGTCAATCGGCTCACAAGTTTTAAACATTGGCCCAAATTTCTCAATGCATGGAACCACCTTCAGTTGGTTTGCATATTGTTCTTCTAGTGAAACAATAGCAATATTAAGTGGTTCAATTTGTGCAGGTTCTTCCTTAAGATCTTTAATTTCTTCCACAAGTGGAACTGCATCCATGTTAAATACCTCCTCCGGATGTGCAGTTAAATGATTTTGAAGTGCTTCTTCTAATAATGTAAAATTGTGTACTGGTACATTGGTAATGTAGTTATTAATTAGTTCTCGATCTCCGGTTTCTAAAATGGCACCATAGAAGATAGCTCGATCACGAACTTCGTCATCATCATCTAACTGACATCGAGACAGTAATACTTGTATGTTGGGAAGAAGGTCAGTGCATGCAGCCCCAAATTTAGCAATCGCAGAAACTGCAGCGGCTCTCACTGGCCCCGATTCCAAAAGAACTCTGTTATAAATAAATCTGATATATTTTGAAGGATGACGAACCTTCGGACCTTCACGTCCTAAAACATGTAATACACGGACTGCGAGAGATCCATGTTCACAATCTTCAATAAACTCACACAGGTGAGCCAAGCCGGTCTCCTTGGCGTCTGGGTTTTCTTCAATTAATGTAATAATTGCATTTGCAATAGCTGTTTTGTATACCACACCTCCTTCATTTCGGAGCATGCCAGCTAAGAATGATGAGACAAAATGGTGTTTCCGAGGAAACTTGATACAAAGGCGCTTAATAGCACTGATTACCATAATTTTGAATTCGTCTGATATGTCAGACATGAAACCTGCAATTTGTTTCATTAGTCGCTCAATAGAGGACTCTGTGCTGGAAGCAAGCAGAGTTGTGATAGCTAAAGTAGCTACGGTACGGTTAGTGTCAGATATCAGATTTTCTAGATCAACAGTACAAACAATCACAGCTTTAGGATGTTTTGCAGTAAGGTGTGCTAGAGTCCTGGCACCTGCCAGTCGCGTGGTAGCTTGTGATGACGTACAAAAGACTTGTAAGACAGTTACAGCTTGAGTTACATCTTTAATGTTCTTGCCCAAACTGACTACAGCATGTGCTGCTTCATATACAACTATTTCTGATTTGTGACGTAAATATGATTCTATGTATTCTACATAAGGTTCTGAATTCTCAGATTGCTCTTCAGCTAGTTTTGCAGCATGACGAATTAGAAGGCAAACAGCGTAAGGAGATCGAACTGGCCCACGCAAATACTTTGTTACTAGTTTAACCATAGACAAACGGTCATTTTGTTTTGAGAAAGAAACTACACCTAATGCATGATATGGAACCATGACATTGTCAGACATTATGGCTTCCTGAAAAGAAAAAAAAATTACAATTGATAATAGGTAGAACAAAAATTATAGTTGGAGGCTGTTTATGAACGTCAAACTGATGGCTATTTCAGAATTTTAGCTAGAAAATTTACTCAAAATATTAAAATTTTCTGTACATTTCATTGTTATTCCAGTATATTGACATACACAACAATCTTTCATTAATTATTCTATACAAATATATGGTAAATTCATTTTAAAATGTTTTACTTCAGTTACCTGAGCTTCGTTCACCCATCTCCGGACCAAATCTGGGGCAGTCGCAGACAAGTGCAGAGCGGAAACCAGAGCAGATGAGCTAACAGCCGGGTTCTTGTCAACAATGGCCTGTTTCATGTACCTTTCAATGCCTTGTAACATTGAGTTGTCAGTAATACTGCACAATGTTCTAATTGCTGCCGCCCGGTACAAATCTACCTTGCCTGTCATATCTTTTGTTAACGAAGATGTTACAATGATAACATCTTGAGCTAAAGAACTTAGTTCTTTTAGACCCAAATATACTAACCGACGTAACATCACATCTTTGGATTGAAATAATTTCGTAATCGAAAAGAAAATTGTTGTTGCTTCTTCGGTTGTAAGATCTATTCCTTGGTTAAGCAGGAATAAGGTTTTACTTAATATCTGAATACATTTCTTAGCGTTCACTTGGTTCGAATTAAAGTATCGAACTTCTTGCAAAATAATAGTTTTATCCAGCTTTTGTAACATGTTTGTTCCACCACCTTCTTCTTCTTTTTTATCTCTACGAATAGTAGTCATAATTTATATTTTACAGTGATAAGATAAGTAGTTTAAAAATGTGTCCATTCAATGCTTTTCAATCAAATCAACAAAAATCAATATTTAAAATGTCAATGTCACATCGTTTCGATAAGTCAAAAACGTTATGATGGAATCATAGATAAAGTGGACCAGATCTAACATTCATATGTTATACTGACAGCGAGTGAGACACATTTTTACCAAATATATAATATACGTAATGTCAAATGACAGTGATATAGATCTTTAGTCCCTTTCTCCGTGTGCGCTTTTTATCTGGGTCCAGAAACCGATCCAAAAGACATAATATTATTGATTAAAGGTAGCACACACAAGATTGCTGTGACATATATAAATGGCATTTTTTGTCCCTCCACCGTACACACTAGAACTATTTCTACTCTTTCCTTCTTCTACGTTATAATACGACTTGACATATCAAAGAGCAAAGACTATAACATAATCAAAGAGTTATAAAGTATCAGATAATAAAAGACTGTTAATGCTACCAGATCGTAAAAGATTTCCCTGAAATTTGTTAAAAATATAGTTTGGTAGATTTGACTACCGTTACTTAAAGTAGACAGAGCCCCGTCAAATTTCATACGTTACAGTCAAGGCGATATCGGAACTTTTTTTTTATTTTATGAAAATTATGAGATAAGGTTCAATGGTATTTTGGAATAAGAATAGCTAATGTTGTAACATAAATGATAAATATTTTCGAAATTAAGCATAAATTACATTTTTTTAAAGGATTAATGTTTCTATTAGAATGCGTCATAGTGTCGGAGAACTGTTGTATTGTCAATAAGAAAAGAAAAGAAAGTGTATTATAATATTTAATTATTGTGGAAAAATGTGTATAATTTGACAATAATTTAATACAAACTATTACAAGAGAGCAGTTTTTAAATAAACAAACGCAAATGTAATTTTTTTTTATGCTTTATTACTTTACCAATCTACAAATTCATTTGTACAAGGGTATTTGAAAAATTGTTGGCATTTATTGCCCTAACACTTAGAATATTATTATAGTATCTTGATGTATGAATTTTAATAACATAGTAGCTAACATGGCCTCGTTTGTATAACAAAAAAACTAAACTGATGTCAATACATAAAAAATTGATAAAATAAAAATGTTCACATAAAACTGAATCACTGTAAATCATATGTCACAATGTAATGATGAAGATTTTATTATCTTTTATGATAAGAATCGACGGGGTGCAGCATCGCATTGCGATATTACACCGGATTACAATTTTAATATAGACTAAATAAAAGTATAAGGAAGTCAAATAAGTGATATAATCAAATTGAATCTTTTACATCTATGCAATGACTACTTGTAACATCACTTCATTGTTATAGTTATAACAAAACTTGCTTACGAAGAGCCATTACTTAATAATAGCAATTAAAATGTTAGTTTGTTCTAACAAGCAACAAGTTTTTACTAGTAGTTTGGTATGATAATAATAATTTTCTCTTAAATAAAGGAAGAGTTTATGTAAATATGGAATATAAATAATTTGTATATAGGCGAAAACAAAAACACGCCTTTAGGCGCTAAAATCAATAGGTGTCTATTTAAATAAACACTGCCAAGCAGAAAAACAATATAGTATCACATTTCAGAACATAACTTCCAGTATCACTAAATGTCATTTTGATAAATCTAATTATAACACCACTTATAATCTTATAATTAATCACCATTCGCGAAATGAAAACTCTTTTCATAAAAAATAAGAAATACAAAAGAACAAAAATTTTTCATAATAAAGACACGAATGCACATTAAAGATTTTCTCTTAATTTGTGGTGTGTAATTTGTGGAATGTCCCGCACTTTAACTAGGTTCAGCTGAATATTATGATTCTGTTGTACAAAATTGAATTAATATTTGAATCTGCAGAAATTATATGGCAAAAGAAATTTAAAATAAATAAAAGAGAGGTACATCTCTATTTTACAAGGGAATTTTAACTAAACTTACTTTATATACTTTTTTTCTAAATAAATACAATTGAGATTATCTTTATTATTATTAAATACTAGAAGAATGTAGACATACAATACAATATTTTCTGCTGAAATGATTAATGTTTGCTACACTACTACAGCTACATGACGCTAAAAATGGATTAGGTTTATTTTATTTTAAAAACATTCAATAGCTTAGCATCTATAAATTTTCCATAAAATTTTCCCAACTGATCCATCTAATGTTATCAGCGTCAGAATTACAATTTCCTCTAATTTTTGCCTATGATAATAATTTCCGACTGTGTCTGTATTTACATCAAAATAATAAAAACATAAACTGTATTTAATTTATATATTACACGTATATAGATGGATGTAATTATTATTTTATTATTCTAATTGTTTAACAAATGGCCAAAAATAATTTAGATTTTTTTCTAAATTAGTGAATTTACACGTTTCTTTTGTTTATTTTCGAATAATCGATTTTATATGAAAACAATAGTAAGTCACATACACTACTTATAATTATTAAATGTACATATATTTCGGAAGGCTGTACTTAATTTGTGGAAGTAATTTAATGAATGAGCCATATTTGTTATGACGATCAGTAACATTATGTGAGTTATGATGATAAATCTTAAATGTAAAATGAAGTATGCAAAATTACGAGAACAAAAAGTCGTAATCTGCAATCCTTTTACACCATATTATAGATAGATATACTAAGCCTAAGCTGACCTTTTAAGCAGCTTTACAATTAAATAAGTATTTAGTAAAGATCTCTATTCTACTGCAATAGATGCGCAAAGGCATGCTTAACTGCTTATTTCATTAATGTAAACGAGTTACCTAGTACCATAGGTCATTGCGATACCATGATAATAAACTCTTGTCTCAAAACATTACTATTCTATACATTAAAATGCATCATAACTTACTAATAACAACTTCGAGTTGCCTAGCATGGTACCTGCGCAGAATTCTCAAAAATACGTCTCCTAAATATTTTGAAATGTGTTAGAATTTTGGTCTCCCGTTTGGTCGTGTAATTGTGCGATTATTTATATTTATACATCGGAAATTAAATCGGATTTGTATAATTACTACAATCGATTTCCAATGTAACTGTTTATTTTTAGTTAAAGGTTCGATATCGAATAAGTATATTGGATATTTAACCACAAATGTATAAATTATGAGAGGATGTCAGTTTCTTGTTAATATTGTATATAGGGGCCAGAGTTCTTAACAAAATGTAATTATTCTCATCACTTTGTAGTAACGATATGTTGGATTATAACTTTTTTTTCTGAACAAACTAATTACACGCTTATAATTAAAAATAAAAAATAAACTTATCTAGGCCGGCATTGGAAATGTATTCGCACTATTCTCTAACTTTCTAAGGCTAATAATTATAATTTTATAAACTCTAATATTTTGGCACTCGCAATACTTATAAATGCGCACAATAATTTAGTTTATCTTCCATACAGAATCGTTAAATAGTCACTAAGGTAGTCTCTTAGTGTAGATTTGAAATGAGAGACGTACGGCTGTTTAAGTAATCATTTAACTATTCGATATAGAGACGATATTTCATAGTCTCGGTCGAAGAACGACATTTAAGACTTTAATATTTTAGCCAAAAAAATATACATGGATTTCTATACGCTTGTTTTGTTTGTCCAATGTTGAATAACTCCATTCCATAACTGTTGTTTAGCATTCTAACATTATAAACCAAACAATGTTCACCGTTATGTACGTGTCATTATATTAAGACATTATTGTCCTTAAATAATTTAAAAGATTATAATACTACTTTTATTTCGTAGTTTATTCATAGCTGCCGTAACTAGTATGCTATAATTGCATAATTCTATTAAAAACAGTAAAAACTTATATGATATTCAAAATATGGTAAAAAATTAGGTAGGTCCATAAGGCATTTCATCAGATTCTTTTTTAGTTTGTGTAAGATAAGAGATTAATTGCAATCCTTGAGTTTTGAAGAGTTTCCAATTATCCTTATTATGTTTTGTATTGTTACGTACTTTATTTTATATAAATGTTATTAATAAGCTATGAAGTTAACAAAATATTTTAAAATTAAAAATTAGTAGGTATTTGTCATTGTATTGAACCCGTGAACATAATCTTAATAACTAATCTTTGGAGTGAAAAACATTTTGGTATTCGGTTAAATATTTTTGGAAATCTTTGGATAGTTTATAAAATAAAAACTGCTAATACTTTGAATAATCTTCAATTAATTTTATACAGTTATACTTTATTAATAAAATAAATGTATAATATATTAAAATAGTGTTGGGGAAATGTATAATTGTAGAAAATTGTCTAGATAATGTATGTTTGTTGAAAAATGTAATTTATATCTCACCCATATGATAGCAGCATTGCTTAACCACTAACAATAAGCGTTTACACGTGAAACTCGTATTTATTGGCATCCCTATCGATATCTTTGAGAGAGACAGAGATAAAAAACATTCTACACGTTTAACAGTTGTCAACGGTTATGTAAACGCTATAACAATGGACATAGCAATTGCTGTCGTTTCTTTGGACTACATAAATTACAACATTTAATTGTCATTTATTTTTACTTAATGTACATTATAGCTTTGTTATAGCTTTTAAATCGTTTTTTTTCTCATATATAGAATCGAAGATTACATTAGAAACATCGAAATACATTGAATTTAAAGAAGGTAGTACGTCAGGTTGACTTTGTTGTCGTGACTCGTAATGTACTTGAATGTTGACGCGAGACTGTGTCGGCAGGATCTAATACGATTTCCACCTGGAATATATTAAAAAAACTATAATTATTATCTTGAAACAAACAGCTACTTATATCAATTAACAATATGAATTTTTTTTCTAATTTATTGTTATAATGTCCATTAATAAAAAGTTACCTAATCATCCCGTTAGACGTTCATAGCGTAGTACACCGGATTCGGTGGCGGCGCTATTGGCGATGTAGCCGATTGCGCTTGCGAGGCGGACGCTACGCCCTCTGGCGCCGCACGGGGCACACGCGAAGGGGACCCGGGAGCCGGCTGATAGAGCGGTGGTGCCACCTAGTATTAACATGAGAAACCATTATGCAGCTAACTGCAATAATTTGCGAATATTTTTAATTTCGACTAAGTTTTATGCGGTTTTTTTTACCTTTTCCGAATAGCAAATCATTTGTTTCCCACCCCCGGGTTGCGGAGCGGGCACGGGCCTATATCTTGCCGGAGCCGGGCATAAGTTCTGTAAGCGCGAAAAAGTTATTTATATTTTTTTTTGTACGTTATCATATTTATTAGCGGCAGAACAAGGGGGAAAAATCTCCGTAGTTAAAAAAAAAAATGGAACAAAGACCAAGCATTATTTCCTTGCCACCTGTATTCCAATTAGTTCATAGTATTTGTCTCACCTGCAATTGCAGAGCATGGCTGTAATGTGCGCGTTGTTGAAGGGCAACATTAGGCTGAGGCGTGCTGGCGCCACTACGAGTTTGTTGCTGGTAGTACGACTGAACTGACTGAACTTGACGGTTATCTGAAATTAATATGTAAACATCTACGATAACTATAGTTTCTATCATGAGGGGACTTACGGCCAGTACATACAGACGGCTTGAAGTTATTTGTGTATTAAATCACTTAACTCACTACCCTACTATGTGGGCTACACCGAAAGGTTTTGTTAGATCATTGAAGTCACCTATCCATTTCTTCTAACTTTATTTTACGCTAGTAGTCGCTATCCGTAAAGCTTACACGTTCTACGTACATTCATTAGGTGGCCAATGTGCTGGATATTCGTGCTGGTAGTGGTGATGACTGCTGTATGGCACGTATAGTAGCTGATGATGGCTCCGGATCGGCGGCGGAGACTCGGGGCGGCGGCAGCGGGACGCCCGCACCGGCGAAGTCTGCTCCGAGCTCGTCTGCGAGCTGTACAGCTCCTGACTGCTGTCAGAATACCTAAGTAGTTTTAGATAATTGTAACAGAGTAAATAGCCTAATGGATAGTACGAATAAGCCGATATTGATTAGTCTCAGATTCCGTCATTCGACTTTTGGGGTGGATGCTCGAAAATTCTATCATGTTTCCAATTGTTTAAATATTTTCGATAGCATATTTTTAAATAAAATTAAATATTATTTTAACCGAATAAGGCCAATAGACATCATTCATTAAACTTAGTTCTATATGTATCTTGCAACTTGTATGTACGCGAATTGTACGTTTTTGAATCATTTGTCAGAAAAGCATTTGTAAATCAAACATAACGTGAAATGATCTAACAGGTACCTTTTGAAATCTGTCCTCATAAGAACAAAGTGCGATAATGCACTGCAAAAATCTAGATCGTGCAGATACGACAATAAACAGCGGTGTAAAAGGGACTTTGTTGTTTCCCGTACATCCGTGCGAACAAAGCCAGAGTCTAGGTCGGCATCCGGCTGTTTATCTGGGTTTTCTCGCTATTTCTGATCCACGTGTTTTTGAAATAATCGCTAAAGGCCTGGTTGACTATCTGGGCCGTAATGTACAGTCTCCTTCAGTCGCATTGTGTCCCATTTCCAATGGATTCAGGACTCTGCATGGAAACTGTTTGAAAACTTTTTTCTATTACTTTCCTGTCTGAGGTACACGTGTGCAGCTTTTGCTTTGACTTTAAAAATATTATTAAAAATCTCATTATTTTGATACTATT
>QDHC01001533.1:340171-356045 GCA_013186455.1 Papilio dardanus tibullus | reverse complement strand
TCCCAAAAATATTTATTATAATTAGGAAATATTTGTTTATTTGTATGTATTGGAATAACTCAAAACTGTGACGATTTCAATATTTTTTCACAATTAGAAAGAGCGACATGGGCTATATCATTTTAATTCCGTGCGGACGAAGTCGCGAACATAAGCTAGTATGACATATGTAAGTACATAGAGCGAATATCTACATCGTTGTGTGGCTTTGGCAAATTGTAAAGGACCCAAGAGTAATTTGTCGCGGCAGCGAACAATGTTTGAAGGTCACGTAATATTTTATTTTATAATGCTACACAATGAGATAGCGTATATTATCATTCTGTTTAGAAAATGGACAAGTAGGTTCTTAATATTTTAAAAAGAAAAAGTATCCAATACTGGGGGATTACTCAAACGACATTCGCCAAGAAGCGAATCTATAGCGAACGTCAAAAATGTATGAAATTGACATTGACTGTCAATATCGAATCGAATTTCAATATCGGATTCATACAATCTTGTCGATTCTATCAACGATATCGCCGATCGAAAAGCATCAGTAGTATTATTCTGATATTTCTCTGTGGTTAAAATTTATAAAAAGCCAACTGAAGATTAAGGGCCGTCATGTTGGCTTAGTTTTGGCTTATAAAATACAGATTTGACTGGTGTTAAAATGGCTGTACATTTAAAAAAGTTAATTTACGCGGCTTAAATGTTTCTCAAGTTAACAAGACACCGAAGTGACTCAGACTTGTTAATCCTTTTGCTCAGTTCAAGTTCTGTCTTCGGTCTTCGTGTTTACTCTTCGACAAAGCTATTTCATAACCAGGGGGGCTATTAAAAGTACTTTTCGATTAGCGATATCGCTGATGGAATCGACAAAAATGTATGAAACTGGTACTGACATTCGATAAGTCATGTGATCGTCACGTGTGAAATATCAAACGTCATTGTCAGTTTCAAACATTTTTGATGTTGTCTATAGAATCGTTTCGTAGCGAATGTACTTTGGGTAACCCTCCAGCAGCCGTTACAGAAATCTCTAATAATTTCGGATTTCGAACTTGTGAACATTCGATTTTCGAACTTAGAACTTTGAAATATTTCTGTTACTACTTTTCATTGCTACCGGAAGTTTCCACAGCCTATACATTTTAGAGACATGTTCCATAAATGAATTTAATATTAATTTAGATATGTCTATGTAACTTAATCTCGTTGTTTATGAACCCTCTGTTTCAAACACAAAGAATAAGCTTCCACAAATAGATGCCGTTTATTCCAATAGTTAGCGGCTTGCAATAAATTGGTCCGTACTGAACGGAATATCGGCACACGAAATCCAATAGGATTGGATTAAATCCCAATAGCGCTTACTTTGTTGCGTTCGGCCGCGGCCGGCGAGAATCTGCTACTTTCAATAATTGTTGAACTGCAATACTGAAACTCTAAGTAGAGAGCTTAATATTGAACTTATCAATTAATAACTACAGATGCAAATCAAACAATCTCTATTAATTTAACTAAGTTCAGTATTTTTGTTCGTTGTTGTTAATTTGTCTCTAGAAATAGAAACTGAGCGCACGCTTCGAGATCACCAGTTAAATAATAAAATTAAAATGTAGATAAAAAACAATTGATACATACGAAAATAAAACCCCTACTTTTGGTTGTTACCAAAATAATTCGTAAAACATATATATATAAATGTAGTGTACTATTAATATAAATTAACCTAATAAAATATACAACAAATAAATTTAATAGACATCATAACAAGAAAGTGTTTCCGTTATTTCCATTTAGAAAATTCAAAGATATTTTAAGACGAAAATAAGAAAATGTATTACTAAAACTTCTCTACGTTTCAAAAGACAGTTTGAAAATTTAAAGTGCATTTGAAATAAGATGTTTTAGTACAGGAGCTATCCGACGGCGTTTTAAGATTTTTTTCAGGAGACTAACCGTGAAATCACTTCACGTTGCTCGTTTCTCGGAATTTATTTTAGACCCTTATTTATACGGAATTCAACTACATATTGATACATCGGTAGAATTTGTCCTAGAAATATTGACTGACATATTGTGACGATGTTTTTAGGGTTTAGTTTTCAAGTTAGAAATAAAAAGGTGTTTTTAAATATGCTAATGAGAGTCGATTTTAGCTTTTTAAGTCAAATCCTTAATTAAGTGCTTTGAACGATATAATATAGGAATAAAAAGATGAGAGATCACCAAATCTCGAAGGTATTTTAACTATTTTTTTCTTTGATTTTGCCATAGTTTATCGGCTTTGTCGTCTAAGCGACATAACTCGACAAATACTGAACAGGCTATGGTCGTGGCCTAAATGGCTGGAATTTTAGATGGCTTGCAGCGAAGAATTTTCGTTATTATTGAATTCTTTCTCGGGTGCGACTTACGTCTAAAAATGTTATCTACACTACAGTTTTACTGCCTTGCTAACATTTATAAGTTTGGCGTGCATCAAAGATTTAACAACGCCTCTATTTTTTCTCTTTCAACAATTTTGAACTATAATCATTATGCCGTAAACAAAAATTAGAAGTTCTAGTTATTGCCTTAGTTTTTGTTTATGAAACGGTAATACTTAAATTCAGTAACCGCTTAAATATGCATTCTTTTTTTCCTGTCATTTAAAAGTATTACATATCTAAACATACCTTTGGTTGTTCTTGATGGACATCACCCAGATCAGGTGGGTGCTGTCTTACGAGCATCGGCGC
The DNA here is from genome assembly GCA_013186455.1 of Papilio dardanus tibullus. Classification (NCBI taxonomy): domain Eukaryota; kingdom Metazoa; phylum Arthropoda; class Insecta; order Lepidoptera; family Papilionidae; genus Papilio; species Papilio dardanus. The sequence continues at coordinate 353,313 of QDHC01001533.1, read as the reverse complement.
TGACAAGGTTGAAGATGATGAGCTGGAAGAAGCGCTTCCGAAAGCTTTCTCGCTGTTCTTATCCATGCTGATAAATGATTTGTCGCTCGACTTGTCACTGCTGGTCGACAGTTTATCAACGCTCAAGTTGGCCGGAGAAGCGCGGTCCTCTGTAGGTTCGTCTTCCACGTCACAAGTGAGCAGACGTATGCGGTCAGCCAGCGAAGTGGTTTCTTGCTAAAAAGATATCTTGGTATGAGTAGATTTACAATTAGTATTCCCTCGCGTTTCCACTGCGGTGACACATGTATAGAAATATTGTAGCTTGATTTTCTCAAGCAGAATGAGAGTGACGTGGGGGCAATAAAACAGGTGTATTTTTACTAATATGAAAACTCCAATAAAAAAAGTCTCATTTCAATCAATGTCCCCATGTGTTAAAATAAAATACGATACAATAAATTAATGATGACCGTTAGCGTGTTGCAATTCTTTATATATTTTTCACCCTAATTAATCTGTCAATGTAAGCTTCATTTATTTTCCCACTGTCTACTGCGCCGCGCCAGATTGTACAAACTTAATTAAATAGTAAAGACCGCTTTTCAATTACTTTATTTGCGTGCTTATTTTAATCGTCTCACATTTTAATTGAAAGTAAATTATTTTAAGAGTTTGGTTATTAAGAAATATATTAAAAATATCGTCTCTGATTGTCAAGTATCGTTGCATTCAAACATAATGTTGGTCAGACAACGACAGGTATGATTATGTTAAAAACCTACAGATACGATGATAGTGTGTATAATTACAATGAGAACAATTAGATACATTGTTAGATTTCTATATATTCGCATGCTCGTAATCTCCGCTTTGAATTACATTAAAACTGATAAATGTCAGCCGCGCTCGCTGCCGCAGTTGCAAGGAAATTGCTAATTACCGTACTAACTAATTTTACATACATATGCTTAGACGAGGAAGAGATTAAGGAATTTGCATCCTATTACTTGAGACGTGTGTTCTAGATTAGAAGAAATTATTTACTAGCCGCTTTTTAATTTTATAATTTTATAGTATTCAGTGGAATTTCATACAGAGTCGTTGATTGCAAAAAAATGTGTAATATTTTTTTAATGTCGATTGTTACCCAATGCACATTCGCTACGAAGCGAATCTATAGCGAACGTCAAGAATGTATGAAACTGACATTGACGTTCGATATCTCACACGTGATAATCACATGATTTTATCGAATGCCAATGTCAGTTGCGTACATTTTTGTCGATTCCATCAGCGATATCGCCGATCGTCAAAGCACTTTGGGTAGCCATGCAGTAATACGAGAACGCTTAAAATTCCATACCTTTGCTTGTTGTTTCTTCCTAGCCTCGCTGCGTAGCAATGAACAACGTAGTGCGTTTCTCTCTGCGACGCGACGTACAGCTACATCTTCCGCCTTCGGTCGCACACCAGCGTCCCAAGCCCTGAATAAAAAAAATTACATTATTCACATGGTCTTCAGAATGTACCGTAGCCTTAGTTCGCAGTTTACAGTAACCTACATTAAAATGCCTTGCTCTTTGCAACTTAATTTCTGTTGTTTTTTACAATAAACTATTTAAGTAACTACAAAAATTGTGATCAAAATAAAAGTCAACTATGGGTCGTATCTATAACTATTACTACTACTATAGTGTGGAATGGTGCTTGGTCGTTTACTATATATTCTATTTTTCTTTGTTACGTTAAATCTATAAACTTGGTTATTCAATTATTTATAGTTAACGCTAAAATAATCGGTAAATTAAATAAAGATGTAATTTGAGTACACTCGATAACCAAGATCGCTTTTCATTAAACACAGCGAGCGTCCAATGCTCCGAGAAATTCTCGTATTTCAAATTGAAAGGTTTTGATTTTACCTTTAAAATATTTGCTAATTAAAAACATCGGTATTAACGTTGGAATTCTACTTTGTTATTTACTCTTCGAATATTTTCTGATAAACGCTTAAAATACTTACCTCTAATGAAGTAGATAAAGGGAATTATGATTTATATCCTTTGCTACAATTTTATCCCCATTTTCTTTTATGGATTAACATAACAATAAGAGTAAGAACCGAGTGCGTATTGAGTGTTATTTATACTCCGTTTATAAACTTGACTATTATGTTGACACCGAGGTCACTGACCTCTATAAATGGAGAGAAGATAACTCGTCGAATTTTGTGTTTATTTAATTTTCGCCATTATGGCGTTGTTGGTTATAGTTGTTAAATGTTGTAGTCATATTGACAAGAAATTTATAGTTTGGAACGTTATGTTAAAAAGGGACGAAGCAAATGTTGTCATTTTTAAGTAACGACTTATCCATTTCTTAGAGATCAGTACACAGGAGTAGTTAACATTGGATTTTTTTTATCTACATCAATAATATTACAATGAGTGCGAAATTAATTGAGTGTCTTCAGGAATATGACGCATTAATGACATACTTTGGTGCCGCATGTTGTCTTACATGAACTTTACAAAGAATATAAGGCCTAAATAAAATAAAGGAGATTATATATACCTCAATGTTTCAGAAGTGATGAGCTGTGGCTCAATAGCAGGCGGTGGCGGCCGGTTACTGTTGAATAATTGTTGGACAGCTGAATTCGTCTTTGGTGTTTGAATCGTAAGTATCAGTGGTGTCTCCAATCTAGAAGAAAACATTATTTAAGTAAAGTAAGGTAAAAGTAATGTTTGCGAAAGCGATGAATATGAATTTAAAAGGTAAGGAATGTATGAGTTATTTGATGATAATAGCAAAAAAAGTAGTAAATTCAGATATAACGGCTAATAGAGACGTATGAAAATAGGAATAATGTCAGGAAGACAGTAATGATGATATGTTAAAGGGTAGAACATGACTTTTTTATATTATAAAGTGGCAAACGAGCAAGCGGCCACCCGAACTCGCTGAAATAGCGAGGCGACCACTGCCCATAAACATCAAAGATTGCATATGCGTTGCCTACCCTTAATCCTCGGAGGAGGAGGCGTATAGCAAGAGAATAATTCCTCTCCCTATGCGTCCCTCCCCCGGAAAATCCACTTCATATTTATTTGCATAATTAATTACCTGTGTGTAGGAACAGGATTAGGGGCAGGGTCTTTCGGAGTAGGTGTCTCATCATCTGACTCTTGAGCTGACTCTGGCTCCACCTGTGGAATCGGTTCTTCCTCATTGGACTCCTGGGCTCTTTCCACGAAGCGCACCGACCTGGGCGTGACCGAGCCGTCTTCATCACTGGCTGTTGTTGTCGATCTCTGATCTTCATTCTGTTAAAATGATTTTATGTTTTCAAGTAGTTAGGAAATTTTAATATAAAAAGGCAGAAGTATTTTTACTCTTCAAAGTTTTGTTTTTTTATAATAGGAAAGTTAAAATATCCCTAATTTTTTGGAGTAGCCTCTTTGTAAACATGATTTTTTTGCGGTAAAAGTTTTAAGTATTCGATGAGTATTTTCGCAATGGAATTTTGTTATAGCTACTTACGTCTTGGATTCGCCGAACCGTGAACTTGACTTAAGTAGAGTTGAAAAAGCCAACTAGTTTTTAATAATTACTTGTTCATTGAAGTCCTTATCAGCGTCAAGAGATTTCCAGAGCCGTCCTCCTTTGAGAATACCTCCTCTACGGCGACGTAGAGGCGAACTTTCGGTCGACAGTTTGCCCTCGCTGTCAGGAGCATCACTTTCTTCACCTGATTTCAATTAAATTCATATGATTTAATAAAGTACAGTATCAGTATACAGTAAGATATTTTAATCTGTTACTACATCAAAACTTTAGAACTACCTTAGTGATCACTTGACTTCGAGTGTGGCAGTAAAAAGAGTAATCAGTAAAATAGTATTTAAAATAAAAACCTCTACTGAGGCAGTTCTATAAATAGACTGCAGAATTATTCTCTAACCCAAGTAAATCTAATAATAAAACTTATTATGCATTACTTGTAAGAGGTGCCGGCGGATCTGTTTGGGTTTCTTCAACGCATGTCTCTGGAAGGCATTCTGAAACAAAGAGAACATTGGTTATTAACGAGAAAAGTGACACTACTATGAACCATATATTTTTTTATTTATAAAGTAAAAAACGCATAATTAATCAACAATTAAATTCATCTACTTATTACTTTTCAACTTATTTTGTGAGCTCAGTAAAATGTTATCGTTACTATGTAACATTTTAAACAAGAGTTCAACAAATAAAATCTTCTAGTATACATTTTAATTTTCTTTGTGAATACTTGAGACTTGTATTTGTTACGTTACTCTCTATTTTATATTAACACAATGCAGTTATTATTTAATAAATTGACTTTCTTGAAAGAAATATAAACCAATTAATTATCCGCAGATGATAGTTAATTCTCCTTATTTTGCTGCAAGCATAAATTCTTATAATACTTCAAGAACAAAAGAAATCTCTAATTACAATAGAATTTTCGCAACTCAGAACCAATTAAGAAATAAATGAAAACGTTTTAATTTTTAATTTCATTTAAATAAGAATAATAAGCTTTTATCTTGATAAAAATAGGTCAGGGTAACATGAATATAAAGTTCTATGCTGTTTTAAGGTATAAAACGCTTATTTAGCTAAGCGTGTCAGTTTTTACTAATTAAGATAATTTATTGAGTAGGCTCGAAAAACAGAAGAAAATTTGCAGTGCATTTACATGAAGGGATGTTAGGTAAACAGATCCGCGGATATTTCGTACAAATGGTGTCACTCTATGTTCTTCAAAACGCTATTTATGTTGACGTACAAGCTTGTACTAATGAGTGATATTGGTACTCGGGAAATTGCAATCGAACTCAAAAAATCAGGCCGACGAATTCAAAATAGACTCATCGTTGCGGTCTATTTAATTTTAAATTCGGAGACTTCCAGATTTTTGGGTCAAGCGGTTGCGGTTTTAAAACTTATTTACCTACAGTTACCACTGTAGGTAGTGTTAAGTTGGGAACAATCGCTCTTAAGTGAACACTTTCGACACTTAAATCAAACATACTAGCCAAGTGTATATAGGTTAATTCCGCACTATCAAATTAAGTTAAAAAGATACAGTTACTTTGTATCTGACAAAGTAACTTATATTACAATAGCAATCTTCTTAATACAGGTGTTATTTTAAAAATACAGTTTAATCCGAGCAATTAAACGTCATAATGGTAGAAAAATAAAAAAACGAGAGCAGGCTTATTGCAGTAACCGGGCAAAAAATTCCATTAAATTCATAGCTCGTAGCGCTTCCTAAATTCGTAGGACTTTTGACATTCCAAAACCACCCGATGAAAATAACGCGTGAAAAATTTAGTTAAGCGAACGCGTGTTGTTTGATATTTTTTCCAAACGTTAAATGACGAATTCAATGAATAGCCTTTGATAAAAAAGTATACCTAATTAAATAGAAAAAAAAATAGATTATATTATGCCACGTTTGTGTCATAGTTCAAAAAGTTTTTGGGCTCTATTGTTCCTCATTCTTTTATTTTCAGTCACAATTAAACTATCATTATCTAACACGTACTATAACAAAACTAAATATAAAAAATAGTATTTTATAAATTATGACATTTAATGAATTGACAATAACGTTATATAATATCAACTGATCTTCCTATTTTAATCTATAACGTTTAAGCAGTCCTATAACATCGAGGGACATGTTAGATAAGGTGAAATCGTTAGTAACTCACAGAGAAAGTTCGTTGCTACGTATAAGAATAAATTTGCAATGCATGAGTCTGTTGACTCGTTAGAAGTGGACGCACGAGGACTGTCGGGACTCGGGGCACAAATTCTTCAGTTTCTTTGTCATTTCGTCTAAAGTTCTCAATTCTATTCTAAGATTCGATAACTAGTTTTCGATATTTTTTTAATATCTTTTTACTTAACTAGCTGTTGTTTAACTTCGTCGGCGTGGAATTATAAAATAACCTATATTACTCGGAGATAATATAGCTTTCTAATGGTGAAAGAATTTTTAAATTCGTCTCAGTATTTCTTGAGTTATTTCAATACATACAAAAATATAAAATCTCTCTTTATAATATTAAGTATAGATGTGTCAAGAATTGTATGAACCTTCATAATCTTGTAGTTTGTAGAAATAAATATAAAAATATTCGTGAATACTGGATATATTATACTTTTTTATTAAATTATATCTCTGATGGAAACCTAAATGACTCAATTTTAAACTAACCGGTGTGAATACACAAAGACATAGAAAAAGCGTCGCATGAAAATGTAAATTTTAACTTAATTGTGGTTCGAGCAGGATACAATTTAATTATGAATAATAACAGTGTCTCTCTCGACAATGTCACCACTAATGGCATGCATCAGTGGCTCGTAATTATATTTCTATTGCCCATACATTATCGTATACAATAGATACATCATTTATAAAATTGAATTGGAAGTATCTTAACAGAGAAAATGTAACTTTAGAACCGTAGGCACTAAGTAAGTTAAAATTGTTTTCTTTAGCAATAGTTTATCCAGATTTTTTCCAAACACGATTATGCGTAAAAAAAAAGTTTATAACTTAATACTCTTAACATAAAAATAGTTAAGGAGTTGTCAATTGAAATAAAAAACGAAGTAATAAAGCGTAAGTAAAATATTAAAATTATTTGATTTGTTAGAATTTTACAAAATAAATATTATAATGTACGGATGGGGACTGAAAGAATAACAATAGATCTTTCACTGCTGATTCTAAAGCGGACTAACATTCCTGGGAATAGCTGTTTGATCGGCACTTGAACCTTTCAGTGGTCTATCGCAACTATTACGCGTGTAACACACAACCACAAAAGCGATCCGAAGCGAAGCAAAGAATAACATAAAAGTAATTGTGGACTAGCTGTCGCCAGCGACTCCGGCAGCACGGAACTGAAGATTTTTTTAATAAGTCTATGTATCCTTTCAGACGATGTTCTACGTCTGTGCAAAATTGCATCGAAATCCGTTAAGCGGTTCGGGAGATACCTTCAATCAAACATTTATCCATCCGTCGTATGATAAGACTAGGTCCGTTCCGTCAAACGGTTTAGCAGACGGGCTTTTTTTTATTCTAGCGAACAAAGCTAACGTTCCCTTTATATGACGATACGTGCTATAGTAGTTGTGTGTGACGCTTCGCTTCTGCTCCGCTTTCGCGGCTATGTGATACTGGGGTTAGATGTGGAGTGCGCTCCATCCGGCTTTCTGTCGTCGATTTTCTATAACAATGGATATATTTTAAAACGTAAGTCAGTCTTGTGTGGAGTGCACTGAAAATGTTTAGGGTATTTTATTCTTATACCGTTAAAGTGTTATCTGTTAATTTTTATTTAATGTTATTTATCTGTGTCACATTTAGCAATTTTATTTTAGTAACATAATTATTAGTGATAGGTTTTCATCATTATTGTATTTAGTGTCACTATAAGATTTATTTATCGTATGAAACAGCATTTAGCATTTAACATTATCCCGTACATTTTGATACTAAAAGCTTCCAACAGCCTTTGATGTTTGCATTCGTGTAATTTCGAGAATCGCCACATTTGACCGGAAGCCGTTCCGATTTAGCCTACATTTCCAAGGTAAAATTGGCTCCGATCCAGAAAAGGGGGTTAAACGGGTCGTTGTCATGCTGAAGATAAGATTTTATAATTAGTTTTACGACACATTATTTTATTTTTCATACATGTACTTAAGATAAGGCTTTGATTAAATTTTATATCATCAAAAATAACGTTTAAATTAAATTGATGATTTTTATTGCTACCCGAGCGGACGCAAGTTACATTGTCACCTCAGAAAAAATAGAGAGAGTGAGAAAAGTAGCCTTAACTTGTTTTTATTTTTCTAGCTGAAAGAGTTCATTAAAAGTCCAGATAAAAACAGCCTCGTCGCTTAGAATAGTATACTCGTACTAACTAACTACGGTGACACGATGTCCCGAAGTGGGCCTTGGCCTCCGACAAGAAACATCTCCATACTTGGCGATCCTGCCCCATCCCGACTCAACCGCGGACTAGGAGCTCCCTTAGGTCTTTTTCGACCTAATCGATCCAACGATATCAGTGACGGCCAACCGGGCGCCGACCACTGGGTCGTTCCAAATATGCGCGTTTAACACTCAGATCATCATCCATTTGTTCTAGGCGGCCGAGCCAATGGAGTGTGTGTTTACCTACCTACCTTATTATTTTTGAAGGTCAATATTATAATAACATTGTATAAAGTAACGCTGTAGTTTAGTAAATGTTGGTATAAGAACTTTCTTAGTACGAGATTTGTACAATGTTCCATCAATAAAGCCGTGCGCCGGATATTACGTCTTGCATCGCCGGGTTAGTACTCAGTACAATTCTGCGTTTTACATTTTGGCCAAATACATTTGCTTCTAAAACCGAAATTCTCTGCATTCGATTGCTTTGATATTTGATTTTGTACAAATACAAGTATTTCAAAATGAATGCAATCATTGTATAAAGTTTACGATTTATCTACGACCAGCTATCGCCCGTAACTCCGTCTGTCAATAACTAAAAAATAACCTAATTAATTACAATGACTAAAAATATATTCGATAAAAAAAACATATTTAAACAGCTAACTCGTCAGCAGCGACTTGACAAAAAGTAGGATCAAAAATATTTGTCATTTAACCCGCAAAGTTAAAACGCAAGCTAAGAACGAGCTCGGCTGGACACACTAATTAAATCCCTCGAGCATTTTGTTTTAAATTAAACGCAAGCAAATGTTTTATCTCGAATGTATTGTGTACATATTATACGTGTATTTATTTCCCTTGAGTACTAGTATACATAAGAAAACGAATTGAACTTAAAAGATTGAAGCAATAACAAAGTTAATTTTAGTTATTTGCACAATTTTTGTCACGGCTATAAAAACAATTCTCCGTAAAGAATCAATTTCGCTTGTTTGATAATAAACTTCGCTTTCCTTCAGAAATTGAAAGAAATGTGTAGTTTATAAAATACAATACCTTCTTTTGGTAAAATAACATAATATCGATATATGTTTACTCCTAGAATTATTGAGTTAATTTAGCTAAAGTAATTCGATAAGTTAATTAAATTACACTGTCAATTGCAATTTAATTGTAATTGAAACAGAAACACGAGTTTAGATTTGTGCAATTTGAATATTCATTTCCATCTAAATTGGTGTAACAACAATTTCGCAAGAGTCTAAAATAAGTTACTGTCTCGTGGTTCCCTTGATGCAGCTGCAATATATTAGCAATTCCTTACAATACAGGTATAAAGTTATAAACTTCAGTAACAAAAACTTTTATATCCAGGAAATAATGTTTTGTCCGACCTAACATCAGACGTCGGACAATCCGTTCTCCGGGGTCGAGTGTTACGACTTAATACCTTAAAGACCTAACTTCCACGATATGTCCTAACAATAATAAAAATATAATACTGTTATATTTGTGGTAATAAAAATAAATGTTGGTTTTCTTTGCTACTTAATACATTGTTACCCGTCGGGACAATCGGCATAATAATCAATTTGCCCAATGGAATGCATCCATTAGATTGTGATGATATTAAACAAATCAGAAAACCAAGAACTGCATACTTTCGGAGGCGTTAAGATTCTCCAACGCATGATCATCAGCTTGCCTTACAGAAGCTGGTGATGATGATAATATGGAACAAGGTGTAGAAAGCTTTGCATATTTTTCGTACAAGTAAACAAAAATCAATTCAATTGAAACCAAAGAATTTGTGCGTAGTTTTTAGTGAAATAAATAAAAATATTTCGGTTCGTTGCGTTTAAACATTTTCCAACGTTAATTTAATAAACTTTATTTTTTGAACTGGGATTCCAGGTATCAAACTTCACAATTTTGGGCTTCGATATTTTCAAGTACCTCTCGACTCGACGCATGACTAGCCGTAGTTTGTCTGTGAGATTTATCAATACCCAATAAAAAAGAGAATATTTCAAAAGCATGAAAACATACTCGTAGTTAAAAAAAAGACTGAATCATATTTTACTTTACATTTCCATATAGGTTGACTTCAATAAAAAAAAGTATGCAATATTCTCCGTGTATGAAGATTCAAAGAACTCATTTCGATTTATTTTCAACTTTAACAACCTCCTGTGTGTATTTACTTTGATTCCGTATTTATTGAATGGTATCGTTATTTTGATTGCGCATTTTTATACGTTATAGCTTTTTCCCGTGACTGAATTAAAAAAGAAATAAAAAACCCACATTTTATTTACCATTGTACACCCACATTGAATCCCACTGGCCCTCAGCGAGTCTAGCCGGGCTCTGAAGTAATATAGTAGTAGAAAATACCATTTTATAATAATCATATTCAAAAATTAAAGTTCTGACGACACATTATACATACAACAATGACTTCTGGTTTTATTATCTCCATGTACCTACAACATAAAAATTGCACCACGAAGCAGACCTCGAAAGTTCAAACTAGCACAATTTGAATATGACACGTACAAATGCAACCGAAAGCTCCTTACGACTGAGCCCTATTGGCACTAACATTGGTATCCTTTCGTACTAACTTTTAAAATAACTTAAGCTATTTTCTTAGTTACTTAAGAAAAAACTTAATACCGTTAGAAACTAAAATTATAATAAAGATTTATCTCAAGACTTCGAAACTGTTATGTAAAAGGAAAGCAGAATCGAAATACGAACGTAATCCACGGTACGGATTTGGTTTCGACGGTAGCTGATGACGTCACTCCGACTGATTGATCCAGCCCCTAGTTGCCGGCTGAAACTAGACGTAGTAATGTTTGGTAAATGCTTACATTTACAATTCGAGAGAATAATTAGAAACTCGTAGCATGTAATTTTAATTTACGATTTTATATGCATAATATAATTATTCTCATAGTAAGTAGCATAAAGCTATCGTAAACTAAGTCGGAATAGTCTAACACGGTGATAACATAGTTATTTTTAATTAATGTCATGATAGCATAGAAATAAGAAGATTAAAACTGAGTGGTCAGAATTAAGTGTGTTACAAAGCGAACCGCATACATAGTCATTAGAGGGGAGTCGCTTAATTACCTTCACGACCACATTTACGTATTTTACTTTCCTACGTAGAATATACACATTTTTAATATTCAGAAACACGTCAACGCTACTCTTAATTTAGGTTCAGTTTTATTTCATTTCTAACCAATTTTTAGCGTGCCTTTAAGTTTAGATGAAAAGTGGTTTAGCGGTTTTAGTTTTATTTTTGGTAGAAAAGGTTTTAATGACTTAATCGTCTTCATTTTCTATAGTAAATAATGGACATATAAATTTTGTTTTCAATATATTAATTAAATTATTAAAAAGTTGTTATAAGATTTAATTTATCATAAATATTTTACATACAAATGAATCACAAATACAAAATCGATACCCATTACGGATATGGAGCATGAAAATTGTACATTCAAGTTTAAACTGTTGGCTTTCTACCGCACAACACACCGCAGCTTAAACTTAGGTCAAGTATAAGTTACATACAAGTATAACATTTATTATTTAATCCCTCATGCACAACTTTGTAACTATAAGTTTTTGAATATTTCAAAAGTAAGTACGTTTAACTTAAGTGGGTAACCGTATATTTAAAGAGCTAAAATATCGTGTTCTTGAAGGTATAAATCTCAGCTTTAATCGCATGTTGAAAATAACATTGATGCTGATAAGACAACAAACAAAAGTACCTGGAGGCCATCCAAAGTACTTTTCGAATGGCTATATCGATGATGAAATCCACAAAAATGTATGAAACTGACATTGACATTCGATTAGTCATGTGCATCACGTATGAAATATCGAACGTCATTGTCAGTTCCATACATTTTTGATGTTCCGTATAGAAACGCTTTGTAGCGAATGTACTTTGGGTAATCATCTGTAGAAGCGAATTAATTATTGTTTAATTTGTCTGACATTTCTTGAAAGTAAACCAAACAATAATTTACGTAACAAAATATAAATGTAACAAGAAATCCTCGCTAAACTGAAACATGACTAAACTAACTCTGTTTAACAAACAAAGTCGTGAAGCAAAAATAAAAGATAAAAACAACATTCTGTGCGAAAATAAATCCGACGAAGTTAGCCCGCGCTCATTCAATTAGGTATGTATTGTCAAAGCTCACATCTGTTAAAAGCTCACCGCTTTTAGATTTTTTTTTTTAAGATCCGCCGAACAGCTAATATCGAACACACTCTATAATCGGACTAACTACGGAGTTCCCTTCTCTCCGCGCCACATCGGATTGGATAAATTTAAATCGGTTTGCTCACAATTCACTTGATGCATTTTGAAGAAAATGGAGATCTTACTAAATTAAGTATTACAATGATAATAGTTTTAGACATAGCATGGATTTACAATTGTCACTTGACTTAATATTAGCTTCTGTAGTCACTTATCACCAGCTGACTATACGTCCCCCACCGAGGGGCGCGGAGCCTACCCTAAGGGGTGACTAGGCCATGGTCAACCACGCTAGCCTAGTGCGGGTTGGTCGACTTCAACATATCTTTGAATTTCTTCGCCGATATGTGCCCGTTGCTTCACGATGTTTTCCTTCACCGTATCTTCACTGACGGTGAAGTCACTTATACACTTATACAATTATTGTTATTTTGAAATCGATGTCGGCCAAGGCAGACACAGTACATTAAATTATGATTGGCAATTGATATGTTAACTTATTTATTTAATACTTAATGTAATTACATTGGTAAAGTTAACCTTAACAGTAAAGGTAGCATGCAAGGGCGGCCTTTTCGCTAGGAGCGATCACTCCCAGGCTCACCTTGTAACCTTGGAACTTCATGGATCTCTTTCTATTTCCGGTAACACTTCAATTTAACAATAATTGTACAATATTCGTTTCTGAAAAATACTTTACTATAATTCACAGTTATTCACGAAATCGAAATTATTTTGTTACTTTTTAGTGAATTTCGTTTGACGTTACTTTAGGAATATATATTAAACTAGCGGTCGCCAGCGACTTCGTCCGCTTGAAGTTTAGAAGTTGGAAACAAAGCTTTTCATCTT
>QDHC01001533.1:327210-340111 GCA_013186455.1 Papilio dardanus tibullus | reverse complement strand
GTAAGCGCTAAAAATGTGTTAATTTACGACATCATATTAAAAACCTCTAAATTACCAGTGTTACTCTATTATATTGTGAATGTATTATACATGAAAACCTTCCTTATGAATCACTCTATCTATTAAACCACATCAAAATCCGTTGCGTAGTTTTAAAGATTCAAGCATATATAAGGACAAATATACAAAAGCGTTATTGTTTTATACTATGTAAAGATAAGGATAAGGATTTAATTAGCACAAACGTGTATCGGGTCATGATAAATCGGAAAGAAAAGATAATGGGAAGAAATTGGAAAATTAAATAAATAATGAATACGTGTCTAGCCAAAGTCTAAACTTTAAAACCAAATATGTTGTAATTATGATGTGTTATGTGGAAACGTGTATTTTTGTTGTTAGTTTCCATTATAATTGATTCAATTAATTATTATACACCTAACGAGAATCATGCTCATGTCAGTAAACCTGGTTTTAATTAGATATCAGTAGTGATAAATTAATTAGTATAAGTAATTAATAATTTCGTTATAGGCGAATGACGATGGCTTTATAATTTTGATTTTGTCAGATATTAACAATTAACATTGTTTATTCCTATAATTATTATTTTCTATAGAGACAATATTCGTTGTATAATATGATACGGTAAACGAAATGACCTACTTGCTAAGAACAAAGTATTGCATTTTACTTAAAAATACGAAAGTTATGATGTATGTATATTTGTTCTCAAGTAACTTCAGAATTCCTGAATAGATTTGGATAATATTGCACAGAAATAGAACATATTGGGAAAATACTATTAATAATAATAACGAAGTAACCACTCAGTAATTTTACAGTTAGTTTCGATCAAAAATAAATAAAATGCATACAAAGAATTTCATCTAGGAAAATATCAATCGTCATAAAAATAAACTGGAGTTAATTAACCCAGTTACGTAATAAAGGTACTACGAATTCTCCGGTAGGAAACTGTCGACTCCTACGCAGTTTTGCCGCATCTTATTATCTGCAAATCGAAGTATAAACTGTCGAAGGTTTATTTTATTTATAAAATATTAAGATTCAAGATTTATATTGGAAGACACATATCTGGCCTCACACGAAAAAAAGTGGTGGCCGTTTTGTTTCGTGTGACATTTTTATGTCGAATTTCTGTGAAAATTACATTTCAAATGGTCGACCTATAAAACTAGTACAAAACAAAAATCATTTACTAAAAATCAGAACAGACAGGTTGAGCTTTCGTTTTAAAAGTTTGTTTTTAACATTTGCGTTCCGAGTTAAGCGTTTGAAAAAATAAAAGCTCTTGTTGTTTATTTAATACGAATAAATGTTTTGTCATTCAATAACTATGAATTGTTTCACATTTTATTGTCCGTGATATTTGAACCAATTCCCTTTTCCATTTGTAAAAACCGACATAGATCTGACAGTCTGCGTTCGGGATTTTATGTACTTGAAAGACATTTTATCCTTTTCCTAAGCTTCTCTAAAAAAATCTTACAACGAGATCTCGAATAGAGAAAGGGTACTAATGCATTTTCACTGTTCTTTACAACCATCGTACTTAAACCAATTGCCCGCTCACATATACAGTGTCCATCCAATATTTTGGTTGCTTTGTTTACGCTATTTATTTATTTACGCTTTTTAAAAAGATCTTAAAATGTAATGTGTTAAAAATAATTATTTTTATATGATATCCGTATTACATTTACAAAGAATAATACAGATAGGAAACATTAAAACATGTAGTCAACCAATCCATACTGGGTGTGTCACTATGGTCTAGTCATTTAGCTCAATCTTAAATGATAAATATAAATATCCTGTATCATTTTAGTTCCGCAATACAATGTTCATAATTGCTTAGAAACGATGCATCAGTACAGTATTCAAGCTTTCCAATCAAAACATGGCTAACTACGTTTCCGATTCACGACTGTTGTAAATACAAACCTTGATTGCTGATTCTGCGCGTTGATGAGCGCAGTTTGAATATTATGTAAGTTCCAGTGCAATCATTCATAGAAGATATATTTTTCCATTTATACAATTGTTAGCATATAAGAAATTAAATCATCTTTAATGGGAGAGCTGTAAAACGTGACGAAAAAATAATATTAAGAAAACATGCTGTGAAAAAGAATCTTTATAATGCTAGTAGACTTAATGAAAAATATATGAAAGTTCAACTATTTAGAAGAATTATTGAAGTAAGCATCATCTTGAAATAAAAACATTTTATATTAACAGAATTCACTTGTTTAATTTGTATATTTCCTCAGTTAAATGTAATCATAAAATTAAAAACTCTGTTCATACTGTTACATTTATTTAAAAAATGTAAGAAATTCAAGCATCAAGTGAGCAAACATATTAAATTAAATCGCGTTATAAGACTGTTAAAGTATTTGAACGTGAAAATGTAGCCAATTTTCTTAAGAAAATTTATTTCTTGGAACTCTTCATAAAGTTGAAACCTTACATTGTCGACTTTTATTTGCCGTCACTTGAAGCATATCGAATAACTGAGTATAAAAAGCATTTTTTAAAAATTCTAACTATTTTTACATTTTTAATTTAAAATGTCACTTAAAAAAACCAAATCAGTAGAATATATTTATAAATCTAGCTTGACTAATTTACGAAAAAGAGGAACTTTAAAAGTTTACTTCTGGCTTTTGATGTTTTCACTACAGAGTAAACTTTGCGGCAGTTGCTTTGATTCTAGCAAACATTTTATATGCCTTTGTATAAACATGGACGTGTCACCCGTGTTCGTTCGTAACTGGCCAACACACGATGTTTGCTTTGTAAACATGAGTGACGTCATATCGAAAATATATTCATAAAAGCAAATAATTGAGTGGTAAAAAACATTTTTAATTAACCTTACGTAAGAACTGTGCATGTTGATAATTTCACAGGTTATTTATTTGAGCTCGGTGTTAACGTTTTATTTTTGATGATTTTTTCCACGACTTCGCTAAACTCTTCGTCGCTAATTTGTCCTCGAAAAAAATTTTTTTTAGCATATTTTTACAAAAATGCAATTATCTCTTTCGATCTATTTTAAAAAAAAACTGAATAATATGTTTTTGAACAGGTATTTTGGTATTAGAAACTAATGTGACGCTTATTTAGTTTTTAAGGATGGCGGACGCTACACCGCACGGTGCACAAGCCGGGCCCGCACCGGAGACGGCGCGGCGTATCGTGCGCCATCCTTTATCCTATACAACGGTTTAAGCTCTTTTGACAGCATTTCGCTCTTTCACATCAAGTTTATTCTCTGAAAATACCGTTGTGACAACACATTCCATTTCTTTATATATTTAATGTCATTTGATAAAAATGTCTGACAAAAAGAGGAAAATAAAAAAGACAGCAACACCTTAAGTAAGTGTCAATCCATTTAGAGCGAAAACCGTACACTCCAAATTTCACACGACAAGTTATTTTTATCTTTTCTAACGAGTATTCTGGCAATTATATAATATTATACATCTTAATTAAAAAATCGTTAAAAAGAAATGAACGCACGTAACGTACGTGTTACGTATTTCCAACAAAGTAATAGAGATTTGCCTGCAGTGCCTAACTTTTACTTCTACGCAGTCGAAGTCGATTCCGAATAATCGCCTATTGGCATATCGCAATCCGACGTCTTTTCAGTACATCGAGATATCCAGTCATCGCAAAATAAACCAATTTTATCAAGTTAATACGAAATTGAAACGTTCTAACGTGAGTGATAAAGATGACAATTGAATGGAACGATGTCGAGAATGTCTGCTGAATGTAAACCACTCGAAAGGAGTGCTTTCCACGCGATAGCCTCAAACCAGAAACGTCGACGGAACAAACTACTTTACTGTAAAAACATATTTTCGTCCCACTCATTCTCTTTGAATAAAACAGAGATATTATCTTCATAAAATTAAACTGTAATCTGTGATGATAATAAATAAAAAGTTGTTATTTATACGTAAATTATTTTCAAAATAGTGGTAAAAGTACTTATAATTTTTTTTCCACATGTTTCGGTAAACAAACGCTGAAAAGTTTCCAGGGCTGAATATGACATTGTCACAATAAAAATGAAATGACCGTTATTAATACCCGACGTTATTCTGCCTTTGTTGGCATATTTACTGTGCGTATTTACTCGGCAAGTGTTTTTGCTCTATTGTTGACGTAACAAGACACCTAGCTTTGGAAAGCTTCAAAAATTAATTACAAAATGAATGAACGATTAACTTCAGCTCTGTTTTTGTGTATTTTAATTTTCGCATCAGTAACAAATAGTTTAAAAACAGCTAGAAGTTTACTATGCGTAAGCTAAACGGTTAGCTTTCGCACTCATAGTCTTTTAATAGTTCCTTAAGCAGTTTCTTATTATTCTTTCGATAACAAGTATTTTATTGAAGTGACGTAAAACAGAGATGTTAATCATTTATCCAACATTTTGAGAAGCTTGTAAATAAATGTTTACTTTAAAGGATATCATTGTAACAAATGCCGATCTAACTAAATCTGCCATATGATAAGTAAGTCTAAGTCAAAGTTACGTCATTAAGAAAAATATATAAAAAAATGATCATCATCATCACCAGCTCACTAAAAGTCCCCACCGAGGGGCTCGGAGCTTACCCTAAGGGGTGTATAAAAAATATTAGTCTACAATGTCCAGTTTAAACAGACCTAAGTAGTGAGTTCACTTTGTTATCTCTGTAGAGTCACATCAAAGTTGTCAAAAAGACTTTTTAAGAACTTTACGATATTAGTACCTGGACGTAACCATAGTTTTACGAAGTTAAGTAAATTCAAAACATTTTGGTAAATTATTAAAATTACAAAGATTAAAAATGTGTTTGTACTCACAAAAGTTTTTTCCGGTCCAGAATGCCCATTGAAAACAATCGCTGTTACCTTGTTTTTATTTCACAGAAGCGAAAACAATATATCGCGAAGTGTTCCTTTTTCTTTGACACGAACCGGCAACTTCCTCGTTTATGGTTATTTGTTAACAAGCATACGTTACTGATTTTGTACCATGTTTATTTATTTTGTTGTAAATGTAAAATCTATGAAACACAGAACAACATTCTTACTACGGCTTTAGGTGTAGGACTAAACGCTTAGAATTCAATGCTCTGTGACTTGTCTTGTGCGCTTGATAGTTTTGGGTACATTCAATATTTAGCCGATAATAGAAATCGATAAAGATTAAAACTAAACTATGGCACCAGTTGTTTAAGTTTCAAAATTATAACTTTAAACAGAAGTTGAAAACAAGACGTTTAGTTTAATCATTCACTACCAGTCTAATCCGGCGAGCGCAGAGCAAACCGAACTGAACTTTCACCCGGACCGCAATTCATTAGAGAAATTACTTGAGCAGGCTAGAAATAAGATTAGTTCTAACTGGAAACATGGTATTCAATTCTAGCCGGTGTTCTTACAGGAGATTACACACCTGGTGAGACCAAACTTTGACCGACAATTTAATTAAATCCCACGATATTCATTAACCACGCAATTAAATGTTTGGTCGTATTATTTAGAGATAGAAATGTTGGTAACCTACAATTTATTATAAAGTGATGCCAAATAATTATAGTAGGTTAATCGAACGATGTATTCTTACATGAGAAATATTTTAATCTAAGCACATATAATTTAAAAACGAATGACACACCAAATGCTGTTAGGAAAAGTTTTAAGGATAAGTCTTTAATACTGCAGATTATCCTGTCTATATTACTGTAAACCGGTGTCGGTGGGAGGGGAAGGTCGTTTAGAGGTGGTTGGTACACAGTCGTCGTCTAGATCTCACTAGACATGCAGAGCAGGGAAACTAAATGAGTCTTCTTTTACGATTTTCGTAATAAATTTTTGCTCTAATATATTTTAATGTTATACGATTTTGGTATCTAATAGTTTTCATTCGGATTATCCTCATAAATAAGAAGAACTATTTTTTGTGAGACAAAGAATAAGCATTTTATTGTTTAGAGAAAACATTCTTAGTCATTTTATCAATAGACCAATGTTGCTTCTTGAAAATGTTCCATCTTCGTATTTTTTACGACTATTGCGTGTTTTCTTCGCAAGGAATATATTCTTTGTGTTCTTTTGTCTTTTACAAAGTAAAAACCATTTGATGGTTTACGTATATAAAGAGATTTATTAATGAAGTTAAGTTCACTGCTGTTAAAAAATCAAAAAGAAAAAGTTTCGTTTTTGTAAAAGCATCTTGATCAATGTTGACCATAAACGTTTTATACTATTTAAAAATATTAAGTAACTAGCTGTTGTGCGCGACTTCATCCGCGTGGAATTAAATAATTTAGCCTGATGAAGATGTTAAAGCGGGATCTACCACTGTAAGTTTATATTGTAATAATTATATCTCAAGTTAATAAATGTAATAAATAACAGTACCATTACAGTGAATAGTTTCCATAAATCCCTAAGAGTCTTGTAGTGTTTACTCTTAGTTAATTGACATAAAACCATCGTGTACTATGTCCATGAATTAGTTCCCTCGTCTAAACTAATGTTACATGTGGCGGTAAATTGGATACGTTCGACTAGACAGGGACTTTAGCTCAGATCGACGTTGGATCAAATGACGAATTAGAAATTATCGAATACTTACATATGTTCCTAATATTATAAATACGTTAAGCAAAACATATAAATAAATGTATTCTTCAATATCTAGTTAAATAGACATAAGTAGTGAGTTCATTTTGTTAATAATTTTTTTTATATTATATGTCTTTTTTTTTAAATTGAAATTTATTATATAATAAACATGTAAATAAAAATATACTAAAATGACGACGGGTGGATTTATGTTTAAAAGTATCTCGGATACAGTAAAACCCAAAAAATGATCTTATACTAAAAATGTACTACGTGATGACCGTGACTTCAGCTGCGAGAATTAAAAACATATAATTGAATTATATCACCTGGGGATAGTAGGTTCCCAACAGTGGAAGAATTTTTCTAATCGCTTGTGTAGTTTTGGTCCCTTTTCAATGAAAACAATCAAATCTTTTCTCTTTAAAATTAAATAAAAAAAAAATAAACTTAATGTAATGGATACTCTGTGAATAATAAAAGTCTTCCAATTAATCTTACTTTGATCGCTGACATTGATATTTAATAATTAAAGTTTTTGAGAAAAATCTAATAAAGTTTAAGAGAATTTTAGATTCTTAATGTAATGTATTTTTTGTATGATGAGAATATCTCTGATATTGGAATAAATTATACATGCATGTACATTTTTTATACATATACAAGTGTATAGTTTCGTATTTTGTATATTTAAATTAGGTATGTACTAAGTAATGTAACAGAGGGGTCACCCAAAGTACTTGCGCTACAAAGCGATTCGATAGAGATCATCAAAAATGTATGGAACTGACAATGACTTTCCATTTCTCACACATAACAAGCACATGAATTATCGAACGTCATTGTCAGTTTCATACATTTTGTCAATTCCATTAGCGATATCGCCATTAGAAACCTACATTATTCCCTATCATACGCCAATTACCGAAATAAGGTTATTATTGTAGCTCTTTGTATAAATTTTAACTTTTCAGTATGTAACCTATCTTTAAAATAAAGTCCCATTTACTACAAAGCATCTTACTCCCTAATGTCTTACCAAGAAATGTTTCGTAAAGTTACTTTGAAAGTATTACCCTTAATAACTCAGTGCTGTTGTACAAAATATCTTTCATAGCGCTGAAATACAAAGATTTTTAACGTCTACGAACTGTAATTTTATCAAGCATTTACTTTAAAATTTACCTCAAAAACCTGCTTGAAAAGGTTCCAAGAGATTTAGTGTACATAGTTGAATAAATCCCTAACCGAGTTTGTGATATTTCGTTCAAGATAGCGGAATTTCAACCTTGTAAAAGGACTTGTACATGCGCTTTTTTACCAATCTCAAGTGTTTTCAAGTATTACCGGGTTTGCACAAGGATCACAACAATAGCCGTATTGCTGAAACAACGAGACGTGTTTAGAAATTTCCATTTTTAACAACATATTTGTACGTTGTTGCAAACTATAAAAATATAGACAAATTAAGTGATGTTACATCGATATTGGACAACA
This sequence comes from Papilio dardanus tibullus, assembly GCA_013186455.1. NCBI lineage: Eukaryota > Metazoa > Arthropoda > Insecta > Lepidoptera > Papilionidae > Papilio > Papilio dardanus. The sequence goes on along the minus strand of QDHC01001533.1, from coordinate 331,948 downwards.
AGCGGTTTTAGCGTTTCAATATTAGGGAAAAAACGTTTAGATATCTTTACTCATAAATTGATGAATGACGACATAAACATTGTACAAACAACGTCTATCAAGCGTGAATAATCTCATACGAAATTTCCCACTTTATTGGACAACATGGAAGGTGTCGAACAAAAGCATTGTTAAATGTAAACGTGTAAGCCATTAGCGTCGAACGGTCGATTGGCTTTCAAGAGATTACATCCTCTATGCATATGCACTACATCATGTACAGAATTTTCATCGTAAAGCAGGCTACAGACGTTCAGTTTTAACTGCGCGGTCGAACTCTACAGTTGTTGTTGTTCTCATTTTTGCCTAAACACGTCAGTTTAAACACAGCTAGTCACAGTTAAAACTGTACAGCGCAGTTAAAATGTACGGTTAAAAAACTGAAAGTCTGTAGCCGGCTTAATACTAATGTTAAACCAACTCGAAAAATGTTTATTTTAAATATAAATAAATATAGGAGATTATTAAGCAATTAATTATAAATACGACTCTTTTGATTGGAGTTAAATTAAACAGATATCTTTTGCCTTTAAATTTGCCCGCGACTCCGTCCGCGCAGATTAAGGAAACTTAATAAGTAGATTTCGCATTATTAGTAAGAAATAAATACGAGTACAGTCAAACCTGAATAAGCAAGACGTAGATAAGAGGGAAACCTCTATAAGCGACAGTCATTTTATAGCCCCGACGAGCTACCTCCATAAATGAGAAATTCGGATTAGACAGAAAACCTCTATAAACGAGAGTCATATCGCGGTCGCATGGACACTCGTCTGCATAAGTTCGACTGTATAAACGGCGGTCGTTGCACTGACCGCTGGGGCCATGACATTGCTCGAACTCATCGTTTGAATGAAAACTTTTACCCGTACGCCAGAGTTATCTTGCGGTTGAACTAATATACCAGTTTTAAAACTATTTTATTGCTCAAATGGGCAAAAAGACTGTCAATGGAAAAGTGATTTGTGATTTACAAATAAACATGTTGAAAATAAAGATAACCTATGACTTTTTCTATGGGCAAATTGACCTCGAAACAGTTGTTAATTTGAAGACGTGATAAAAGTCATATTTATATTATGATTATCTTAATAACATACTAATTATAGCTCTAAGATAGCTGTTATGCGCGACTTCGTCCGCGTGGAATTAAATAATATAACCTCTATTACTCGGGGAATAATGTAGCTTTGTAATGGTGAAAGAATTTTTGGAATCGGCCCAGTAGTTCTTGAGTTATTTCAATACAGAAAAAAATACAAAATTTCTGTCTTTATAATATTAGTATAGATATAGATTAATTGTTTTAAGTTTCAATACTTTTAAAGCTGTAGCCTGTAAGCTGTGTGTTAGACTCATTTACGACTCCAATATGAACATTTCTGATGCAGGGGGTAATCCAAAGTATCTTTCGATTGACGTTATTGCTGATGGAATCGACAAAAATGTATGAAACTGACTATGACATTCGATGGGTCATGTGCTTGTCACGTGTGAGATATCGGACGTCATTGTCAGTTCCATACATTTTTGACATTCGCTATAGAATCGCTTCATAGCGAATGTACTTTTGGTAACCCCCGTACATACACATTTCTCACTGTAATTTATAATATGTAAAGTGTTATGAACTCGCATACTGTTAATAGAGACATACTCGTAGTATGAAGAATGTAATTTTAAGTTTGTCAGCTAAACTTAGACGTTAATAAAATTTTTGAAATTCTTCATTCGTCGGAACAAATTTATTTTTCTGTCCGGTAAGCGTGTTGATAAAATATGCAAATTATTACAACGAAGTGTTGGTAATGTGGAAATTTCTAAATATTTAGGCATGTTTGTTGACACTTTATAAAATACTGCTTTTAACTTAAAGTTGTAAACGTTTAATTTGGTTTAAGTGTAGAATAATCGTTCTTATTAATCTCAAGGAGGCACGTTTCGTTAGTACTAGTATATTTAGAATATATTTTAAGTTTTGCAATTTTAATTAACTTATAGAAATGTACAGTCATCGACGTAAAGCCGTCCAAAGACCTTCAGTTTTAACTCCACAGTTTAATCTGTACATTTCGACTGCGCAGTTTAAACTGACGTGTGCAGGCAAAACTGAGCGTCTGTAGCCGCTTTGACTAGTTTTTTGAAGTAGTCGTATTGTTGTGTTTCTATCATCGGAAGTAATTAAGTTTTTTTTTTATTTTTCTTTTAAATTTTTGTCTCCGTGCACGTCCAATGAAAGCGAGATTACAACTGAAAAACTGAACGTGTGTAGGCACAAGGATCATCAGTATTAACTGTGCAAATAAAACTGTACTGTTAACAAACTGAACGTCTGTGCCCGGGTTAATATGTTTCACGTAGAGTCAGCAAATGTCAATAAAATTGTTATTGACATAACATTAATTGGATATTGACGTTATTAGATTGCTTGTGTGTTGTCAGAAACTGATAGAACGCCACCGATCGGTGAAGCATCAAACAGATTAACTGTTACGAAATTGTGTGATTATTACAATCCAAACGCTCTGGAGATCAGAGCGTTTGGATTGATTTAATCCATTCTCTCTAACATATTGACACGTACTATTCACTGTCGGCCGAAACTAATTATCTATTTGATGATTACTTTAATTACTTTGTATAAGAACATTATTTAATCACTTTCTAAACATTAGATCAGACTCTTTGTAAAAGTGAGGATCGCTAGTAATGTTTTCAAAAGAAATACTTTTTAATATGGTTTATAAAGCGCTTGGGAATAAATTAAACTAGCTTTATATTGCTGTATTTAACTAATTAGTTATTTTTCACCGTTTATTATGTTAGATAAAGGCAGCAAGAGTACATTGGAATACTCTTTTGAGTTTGTTAATTATGGATAGAAATTTTATGGCAAATATACATATTTGAAAAGTAATTAGTATTTTAAAACTAAAAGATATATATTTTTACTCACACTTTGGAAGGTTATATTAACAACGGATTGCCATATAAGTTGGAGAACCCTCCCCGAACCCAATGATTTAATATGTATTTTCCTTGTAAAAAAATGTAAATACTTTAATTCGTAAAACAATTGTTGTTCGTACAAAATGATATAGTACTCTCATCTATTCTTTGACTTGAAATTAGTAGAAACTAAGACTGTATTCTTAGTGTCACAATTCTAATGAACGAAACAAAAGGACGGATAAAGGAGAAGGCAACCAAAACAACGAGAGACCGGGTACACAATAACATGGCCCACTTTCGTCCCCGCGAGGATGCTCGGGCCACTGGAAGAATGTCCCGATATACTGGCGGCTTGGAATTTGAAATAGAGGAGTTGGCCCGATGCCAAACTCCTTTTACGTCTATACGCTAAGGAATGCGACCTACATGCGTCATAATTAAAAACCTGTACGTGCAATATTCATAAGCCATTTCAAAAATATATTCTGTTATTACATTTATTTAGTAGTAGTAGTAGGGGCGTTGTTTCCGCACCTCCGTGACTGGCGCGTATTTTGCGTGAAATATTTATTTGTATTTTGAAATCATTAGACATTGTTGTGATTTTATTGAAAACGTTTTGCACTAAATTAACATATACATTAAAAAAACATAGCGTCTATGAAAAAAAGAATATCGATTATAATAATTACAAGCATAATTGATCATTGCTCAAATAACGAAATATACTTGCCTGCCAAGATACTAAGGCAGGAAATCAGTTGAATACGTGATTCCTGCGACCTACAAAGTCCTGGGTCAAGGCTGGCTGCTTTGCGCCGCCCTTTTGCCAGGCAGTAGAAGGGGAAATCACCAAATGTTTTAAATACTCTGTTAAATGTTTGTTTTTAATAGAAGTCTTTTAATACGAGTATGCTTAAAAATATATGAATGGATTCCGAGAATGGTGACATAATAACAAGGCAGTGAAATGACATAATTTATATCGATCTGGAAGAGAAAACCTGATACGATGACCTAGACTTTTATAAGAATACAATTATTTCTTTAAAACAACTATCCTGGGTAACAGCAAAAGAAAAACGTGTAACTTTGGCAAAGTAACAAATCAAAAATAATTTCGCGTGGGAAAGAAAAGTATGGCAAAATATAAATATGGAACGAAAACGGGTCAATATAACAACTGTGTCGTGATATAAATCTGGTCACGATATGAAATAAAAAAGTGATTTTTCGTTCATATTTTTAGTGCTGGTTTTTAAAAAGTTTTCTTATTTACATAAAATTATTTGATAAACTTATCCGACCAACAAATAATAAGACAATCTTTGGTTCACTGAAGATTGATACTGGACTAGACAATACATTACCTTCTCCTATTCCCACCTACTTTTATAAATACAAAAATATAAATATATATATTACCAGTTGAAGTAAGTTAATAAGAAGAGTAATAAAATTCATAATTTACGTTCAAAAGTTCTAGGCAACTGGACTTATGCCAAAAAGGCATATCGATCAGGAGCTATATGAGAGCCGTGAATTTGTGTGTTGTAGTTGAGTTTAAAATAAGAACGACACTCATTATCACAACCAACTATCTATACGTCTCCACCGAAGGTCTCGGAGCCGTTCTGAGTCGTTTTTGGTCGGCTTCATACATATCTTTGAATTGTTTTCGCCGATATGTTCAGTTAGAGCGTCGGTGGCCCAGGGGTTTTAGCTCTTGACTTGTAAACTGCAAGTC
>QDHC01001533.1:316130-326902 GCA_013186455.1 Papilio dardanus tibullus | reverse complement strand
TAAGACAATCTTTGGTTTACTGAAGATTGATACTGGACTAGACAATACATTACCTTCTCCTATTTCCACCTACTTTTATAAATACAAAAATATAAATATATATTACCAGTTGAAGTAAGTTAATAAGAAGAGTAATAAAATTCATAATTTACGTTCAAAAGTTCTAGGCAACTGGACTTATGCCAAAAAGGCATATCGATCAGGAGCTATATGAGAGCCGTGAATTTGTGTGTTGTAGTTGAGTTTAAAATAAGAACGACACTCATTATCACAACCAACTATCTATGCGTCTCCACCGAAGGTCTCGGAGCCTATCCTAGCGCTGGCCCAGTGTTTTTGGTCGACTTCATACATATCTTTGAATTTTTTCACCGATATGTTCAGGTAAATATGTACGTACATATTAAATTCTCAAATCAAAACACACATTGGCACACGATGGGATTCGAAATCGGGACCTGCAGCTCACAAGTCAAGAGCTAAACCCCTCAGTCAGCGACGCTCTTACACTACATCATCTTTATTAAATTTACACAATGACACTATGTCACGTTTATTCAATTTTTATTTTATTTTTAAAGTAACAACAGCGTAGTCTTTAAACCGGGTCTAGACATATTTGTCATGTAGTCTCAGGAAGGCACACCTGTCTCCCGAGTCCTGTTCCCGACAAATGATACAAGATTTCCCCTGAAAAATTTGTTGAGGATTAAGTCTCGGCGTCTTAACATTCACCGTGACTATCCACTGCTGTAACATCTACAAGATCTATGTTAAACAATCAAATGAATTACAATTTATGTAATTTTTACAAAAATTATTGAAATAATAAAAAAAATAAACAAAAAATAATTGATTACTTGATTGCTGTCCGCAACTAAATTCAATATTCTACGATAGCATTCTAACTTAATACCATTGCCGGGGATTTAATTAGGCCATAATTATAATTGTACTTTTAGATGCAATATTGTGGATTGGCTTAATTCTACCATTAACTAAATTGATGATATGATGCATGTAATTCGATTAATAATTAATTACCGAATACCTGCGGTTGAATGAATTGAAGTCAAAGCAAATTACTCATCAGTAAAATACCATTATTCGTTCGTATCCCAAATGTTGAAAATTGTAATATTTTAAACTATATTTTACTTAATTCGTAACTTATTCTATTGACTTTGTAATGAAAAACTCGATCATTCGAATCACGTAGATTTGTTTTCTTTAAAAATCTCGAGAGTGTAAGAAAATCGGGATTGAATAAATAATTTCGACTACTTTTTCACATCAGAGTTCGGACACGTGTGTGTAATTTGATGTAAACAAGATCAGTGCAGCGAAGAAACTTTATCAAAGCACGTATACTTTAACTTAAATCTCATCAGACCCGCAGCGTGTCCTCAAAGATGAGGTTAAATTATCTATATTTAAATTTTCTTTATTACTATGATGTTCGAATAAGCTATATTTATATTGGTAGTCGCGGGAAGTCATTGGATACGGAAGACGGAGGACCGCATTTTGTGGAAGGCATTGGGAAAGGCCTATGTCCAGCAGTAGGCAGAAAAAGGATGATGATGATGATGATATATGACTTTAAAGTTTCGAAGTATAGATGAAATGATGATGAAGTACAGATTTTATCCTCCTTTACAAATAATGTGAAATTCTAAATTATGACAAAGAGTAAAAATTTTTTGTTTTTTTAGTTGAACTCATTATTTGTTTTGTTTTTTTTATTTAAAAGAAATAAGAAAAGGGAAACCAAATTATAGAAATAGTATTTTCCAGGTCGAATGCATTCAAGTCATATTACAAAGGCTTTGTGAAATGGAAATACCAACAAAATTCCAACAATGCTCTTCGATATCTGTTTTAGTTCATTAGTGTTTCATTTCATTCATTCATTCACGCTTATTGATCAGACTTAAATTACATTTGGTTAAGTAAATCACGCCAGACTGTAATGTAATGTCGAATTGATCAATAGTGAGTACAGTATGTGTACGCTAATATAATCATGAGCCTGGTTGAATGCGTGATTGTTGTTTTTTTAGCAGACGTTATGCAATGTTTAATGAAAAAAATACTTTATAGCTAGCTACCCAAATGTTATAATCGTTTGATTTTTATAACTCTGAACTGCGACTTGTGTATGCCTTTGTAAAGAGGGAATCCTTACTTCATTATTTTCCGAACTTTAAAAATGCATTTCCGAAAAAAAAATGTTGGGGATTTCATATTTTCAATATCGTTTATCACATTAAGCGCAGCGGATGTTGACCCCTGTCTCCCAATATTCAGTTCAACCGGGCGGTATGTTACTCGATATTTATTCGACGAGCCATATATTGAAAATGCTGGGAGTTATTTTTTCATTTATGTTAACGATATTTTTTTCCGAAAAACACTGATAAAGAGATTTTTTGTTTTGTTTATCAGGGAACTGAAACTATATTGTTTAATTTAATAATCTAACGAGATATGAAATGCTATTTTATTTTAAACTGATGTGTTATTTTACTACTAACTCTTCGAACTCAAAAATATTTTAAACGGGATTAAAACTGTTCTGATTTTTTTATAAACTAATAAAGTACTTTCAGAGTTTTATTTAAAGTTATTTTAAAAATTTCAATTTTACAATTTATACAAGCTTCAGCATTTCAGAATGCATTCGTAGCCTTTTAGTAAAAACATGTTATAAGATGCCTTCAGTGTGTATTTTTTGTTATCCTATGTAACATTCAAGAGTTGTAGTTACTATAAATTGAAGACGTCAGTTGAAATCAAATCGAGCGTGTTGGAAAATGGACTTGACCATTAACAATTATCGTGTCAGTCTTGTGCGGACGATAGCTTGTCCAGAAAACAAAAGCCTGTCAAACAATACGAGGAAACGTGGTATCTTCAGTGTAACACCACGGATACGGATATTACATAGATACATATTTAGAACAAAAAAAAACAATAAAATCTGTCTACATCTTACGTGTTCTAAGGTTTATTTTGTTCAGTTTTATACGTAAAATGTGCCCTATATGCTGGTATTAGTACACCATATTATTTTTCAAAAGATTTTTCAATATTTCTCGTGAGAATAAGACGCATTATAAATCTTATTTTATAAAGAAACACTAAACAATTGTTAACTTGACATAAAACGTTTTCTTTCATAGATTTTAATTGCTTTTACACTAAATATAAAATAAATAAGGTATAGAATAATTAATTTACATTCACTTCTTTCATTATAAATATTTATATATCCTTTAACTTAATTTGACTCGAGTTCGTTTAAAATGGTTCGTAAGATGTTTTCAAATATTGTTCAAAGTTTATTTAAATGTTTATCATTTTATATAACTTTAAATTAAAGAATAATTATACAAATTTAAATTCTTCATTAAAGTGTTCATATTTAAACAAACTTTTACATAATAAAATAACGTGAAGCCTGATAACTTTTTTTTCTACGTTGACTACTTTTTAGACTCGATTTTAACGATCACATGAAATGGGATACGAGACATAAAGCACAAAAGCAAAGATTGATCCGAGCTACTGTACTAACAAGAAGCCAACATTCTTAGCTATCGAGTAGACAAAGAGATATGCTTGCATTTTAAAAGAATGTTACAGTTTAAAAATATTTGGATTGACACAAAGGGACTTCTCATATTCACTTTGAATATGTTTTGATACAAATGTAATGAGAACAATTTAACATTCATCGACTTCAGAGAGATAACATGACCTAATGTTATTAATCTTAACGGTGAAGGAAAACATCGTGATGCAACCTGAACATATCGGCGAAGAAATTCAAAGATATGTGTGAAGTCAACCAACCCGCACTTGGCCAGCGTGGTTGACTACGGCCTAGTCACCTCTTAGAGTAGGCTCCGAGCCCCTCGGTGGAGACGTTTAGTGAGCTGGTGATGATGAATGTTATTAATTTGGTTTTATGAACACGAAGTCTATAACAAACTAAAGAATCATTTAACTTTTCCATTTTATAACTTTTAATAACATAAAAGGTGCATAAAATTATAAATCAGCAAGTGCAGTTTTTATGAGGGCGAAAAATAATATTCTCACTTTCGCAAAAGCCAGTAAAAAGTTATTCCCGAGCTAAACTACAATAAAGCTTCTGGTTGTAATAATTACAGTTGCTTTAAGAAACGGGCGCTTCTTGTAAAGGAAAATTGTTTAATTATTGTTCATGATTCGCCTCGTGAACGTGCAGCGGGTGTCAGAGAATATTTTAATTAATGTTATAATTATTAATTGTTCACTATTACACCCTCTTTGTATAGAATGATATTAAAATTATGAAGTGCCTGTTATAGCGAAACGTTTTCTACGTTAAGTGGAGAAAGGTAAAATGCATTTACATTAAAGTTATTAAAATCTATGACGCGTAAGTGATTTAATTGTTGTGAAAATTATTATTTATTACTTTTAAGACATCAGCTGATACGTTTATTTATTTAAATTATTAGCAGATGTATCTATTGCTTGTTTTTAAACGTATCTAAACTCTTACCGGTTTATTCCGAAACGTTATTACTATTGTACTTTATACGTTTGGTACTACTGGTACATTCATAAAAAATATTCCAAAATGCAGAACATCCTTGTTCCAGGTACTTCTTATGATACATAATTCAGTCCAATGACACCTCTGGTCTATCTTATTTAGTTCCGAGTGTCCTCCAGTATCGTATAATCGAAGACTTTTTGGTCCTCGTTTATCGCAGTACTTTATAATTTTTTCGGGATAAGGGGGTTTATGTTTAATATTACTCGTTAATATTTATTTCGTTTTGCATTAATATAAAATTATTTATATTAAAGTTTGCAACTTTGTTCGCTTTAATTGTTTCAAAAAGTTACAGAATCGTATCAACTTTGAGGAAAGTATAGACTTTGCGCTACTCAAGTCGGTCTGTTTCAGAAACATTGTAGTGTAGGTACACAAGTGAAACTTTCGCGTTACCTTCAAGCGGCGCTCGCTGCCTTCCCCTACAATGGTCCAGTTTCAGCTCAAACTTTTAAATATAAAATCTCTTGTTTAATTTCTATATAATACAGATGTTCCACTAGGCTTATCAACTTCGCTCGTTTTTCCCTGTCTTAAAGAACTGTGAAATATTCATTTTCGAAATATGTCGAACGAGGAAGCTTAGGTTTAACCCGTTTCCATTTCAAAGTATTCTTTGAAGCTTTTTCTAAGTGTTCGGCCTTTGGTAGGTTTTATTTTGTGTCGATAAATCGGCTCATCGGAGCTCTGTTTTCCACATTATCATAATTGATATTAAAGATTATTCATACAACTTATGCTTCAAATTAGCGTACGGAATCCTTCAGCATGGTTGAATTCATTATTAGCATAATCTTACACGTTATTAGTAATAGAGAGCAAGTTAATTGAGCTTGAATAACAATTATGTAAATTTAAATCGACAGCCTTATTAAGCTTGAATTATTTCTAAATAATTACGTAGTACAAAATTATAGCGCAGTATTAGCTTCGTCAATAATACATCTGTCAAGATGAAATTAAAACTAAAATATTTTTTCAGGTTCAGTATTTTAACTATACAGTTTTAACTGTGCAGTTAAATCTGGCGTACACACGTCGATTTGAACTGCTCAGTTCTCAGTTTTGCTTAAACCCATGAAGAATAGTGGAATATAATATCTAAACTTTATACGGTATCTCTATAAAACTAAACAAATAAATGTGGGTGAAACTTGTTCAATATTGCAATACTTCTCGTCCGTTTGCGGTTTAAATATAGACTGACAAGTGATATATGTTATATTGAATATTGACGTCAGCAAGGAAATATATATTGTGTGTTCATATGACTACATGACTCGATGTTATAACACCACGAACTAGTCATGCAATAAAGCAAATATTTCGTAGACCTTCTGTAGCATCTGTAGCATTCGTAGACCACAGTCTACAAACAGCGTTCAAACTCCATGGAGGGTTCCATTCTATGCCGCGCAATAGTGCAGTCGGTGTTCCATTTATTGTTTGTTTAATTAGATGGCATTTTAGAAGAAAATTTATTTTAGACGAAATTACCTCCTGTTTCTCATTAATTTCGTTTCATATACATTCGTTGTATAAACATGTGTTGAGATGTCGCTTTGTTCACATGTCAGAACTATACAAAAGTAATGTGATTGCGGAATACGACGGTAACTACTTTACTATTCTAACTAAAAGGACACTCAACACTCGAACGAATTTAATGAAGTCGTCTCTAACATGAAACAAGTTTTATTATAACTATACTAATATTATAAAGAGAGAAACTTTGTATTTTTGAATTTTTGTATGTATTATAATAATTCAAGAACAACTGGGCCGATTTCAAAAATTCTTTCACCATTAGATAGCTACATTATCCCCGAGTAACATAAGCTATTTTATTTAATTACGCGGACGAAGTCGCGCACAACAGCTAGTATTTAAAGAGATTTTATATTTAAAGAGTTGAAATTAATAGACTTATATAAAGTCATAAAACTAAATCGATTTAAACCCAAGTGGCTGAAGGAAAGACATTTTTAAAGTTTTCACTTCTTTTACTTTTCCTATAAAATAGAGTCCCGCGTCGATGCAACGTGCATCGGAGATTTACAGCGGCGCCGACAACGGCCGGCAACGATATAGAAATATTTCGCAACTTATTTACCTTTTACAGTGAAGGATAACATCGTGATGCAACCTGCACATATCGGCGAAGAACCTCAAAGATATGTGTGAAGACACGCAAAGTACGCGCTAGTCGTGCAGTTGCGGAAAAATGGAGCCCATCATGGGTCGCACACTACCACAATACTACTATTGTCGATGTGAATATCAAAGAAAAATATCATTTTCAAGAATGGAGACTATTTTTATATTAGACATTTTTAGATTTGTTTAAAACTTTGTGATAAGATGGGTCTCGTTGGGTAATAATTAAAAAACTGATTTGCACCAAAGACGTTTTTGTTCGAATGTTCTTACACATAGCTTATAATGAAAGTATAGTTTTATTATCGAATCATTAAAGATAATTGTTGACTTAAACAGAAATTATAACAAACCTATCTAACGATTTTAAGTCTGTAATAATCTTAGACTTAATGAACAAAGACATTCTAATATTATCAATTTAAACACTGATATTATCTTTTTTTATATATATGAGAAGGGGGCAAACGAGCAGCGGATCAACTAAGTTAATTGGTCCGACGCCCACGGACATCTGCAATGCCAGAGGAACCACAAATGTGTTGCCAGCCTTTGAGGGAGGAGTACGCTCCTATTGTGATATTATCCAAAATCCAAAGAGCATTAACGACATTGTAGGCCAGTAATGTGTAGATAAAATTTCTAATTTCTATTGAGTTTTACCATACATACCTACAAAACGAAACAGAAGTCTTATGATGGTTCAGTAGATCGTTATTATCAAATAACATAAAACATTCACTAAATTTTAGTATACTGGCTGTTTCTCGAGACTTCGTCTGCACGGAAGAAAAAAATATAGTCTATGTTACTCGGAAATAATGTAGCTTTCTATTGGTGAAAGAATTTTTGAAATCGGCTCTGTAGTTTTTGAGTTATTATAATACATACAAAAATTCAAAAATACAAAGTATCTCTCTTTATAATATCAGTATAGTTATAATAAAACTAGTTTTCCATGTTTTATGTTCTGACTTCATTAAATTCGTTCGAGTGTTGAGTGTCCTTTTAGTTAGAATTGTAAACTAGTTACCGGCGTTTCGTTGGATGTATTTCAATACATCCAAAAATACAAAATTTCTCTCTTTATAACATTATATAGCACATCTGTAAGTAGATGTCGGGTCTATTGTAATTTACACAAATAAATATTGACTCAACAAACACAAAATCGAATACAAACTTTGTTGATGAAATATAAGGCAGGACGAAACACGAGATCGAATGGGAGCATCCCCAAATCAGAATCCGAGCACAAGCAATTTGAAATATCGCAGCAACTTGAATTGCGGAATCAATATGCCCGCATAACGTGCAGAGAGCCGTTTGATAAGCACACGTCAGTTGCTAAGAGTCTCCTACTCAAATAGATACCTCATTAATCGCTGTTGCCCAGGGGGGTTACTCAAAGTATATGCGCTACAAATCGATTCGATATCGAACATCAAAAATGTATGGAACTCTCAATGACGTTCGATATCTTGCACGTCACAAGCACATGCTTTATCGAATGTCATATTCAGTTTCATATATTTTTGTCGATTCCATCAGCGATATCGCCAATCGAAATATACTTTGGGTAACCCCTGAGCAGCTTAAGTAAGATTAGGTTAGATTAAAATAATAAATAGGTTAAAATTTAATATCATTTATGTAAATTATCCTATAAGTGATTGCATACAAATATTCGAAACTAATAGGAAGAGTAGCAATAAAAAAGGCTTCATTCAGATTTCATCGGAATCAGGGAATCGAGCAGACATTTTCATTTTCATGGACTGTTCAGCAAATAGGGGAACATAAATACATACCAAGGTGTATGCGGAGGGAGGGAATGAACTGGCATACGGATGATTGATGAAAATTTGCAACGAGAATATAAATAAAAAAGCGTAAAATGTATCAAAACCACAGTGAGTTATTGAGTAAGTTATTTATTTTTTTTAAATTATGAATGTAAATTTGTTGTATATCGCAACATTTGAATTAATATACGTTCGTACATATATAAAAGATTTCTTGTATATTTTTTACTTTTTTGTTATTTTTTTATCATTTAAGTTAAGGTATTCCCACAAATGTCATTTAAATGGAAAGTACTCGGCTCCTTATATACAGTTAAGGAGGCGAGGCAACATCGATTTATATGTATTTTTGAGTGTGCAATGATGTTTTTCATTTTCATTTTTTTTTCATTTCAATGAAACAGCAAATATACCGCACAAAGTAGTAAGGCAGAAATAACTTTAAAATTACTTTTATTTTCAGTACATTGCATACGTATTGAAACAAATATTTCAGTTGCAGATCCTGTTTCGTATTAAAAGGAATGGTTATTTCTTTGTTGAAACAAGTAAAAAAAATGCACCGTAAGATTCCAAAGCAAAAACATCAAAAATATCATGAAAATATTTTTATCTATTTTTAACTAAACAAACGACAAAGATACAAATTTTTTTTGTTACGACAAACCTTAATTAAAATACATAGTTGATTGATTCTTGAATTCATTTTAAACGTTGAAGATTTACGAAAGATCGTATAAATAAATTAAAATTTTCCCGAAAAGTGTAAATAAAATAAACTACAAGAAAATTAAATAAATTCCTCGTGAATTCCATCTTTCTCGTAAAGAATTTTCCCTCACCGACATCTGATCCTATTAAAGGATTTAAAGTGTTAATAGTAACGCCTTGCCGAAGTGTAGAATATTTTGATCCATCTTTACAATTTCAGAGAAACATGAAGTGCGAAGGTGTTTTTATAAACTCTACTTAGACATTAATTGAACAGTTTATTTTATACATACTCTAAAGTAATTTTTACATTATATTGGAGTTATATCTACACAGTTGAAGTATACGGTATGCAATTTTTTTATATTACAAGGTTGCAAACGAAGCGGCCACCTAGAAAGTCACCTAAAATTGAGCGTAGTGACTGATTGGAACTTATTAATCTGTACTAATATTATAAAGTTTTTATTTTTGTATGTATTGAAATAACTCAAGAATTACTGGGCTAATTTCAAAAATTCTTTCACCGTTAGAAAGCTACATTATCCCCGAGTAACATAGGCTATATTTTTTAATTCCATGCGGACGTAGTTGGAAACAGCTAGTGAAGAATAATAAGACAGCGTGTTATTGCGTGTAGCTACATTTCTTCGTATACATAACTTCTTTCAAACTTTCTTTAATTCTTCAAAATTAAAAAAAAAAACGTTACTAGCACCCTTCTTTTATACCGTTTTTTATTATATCTTCTAACAACCCAGCGATAGGAATACTTGGACGTGACATTTAGAAATTTCATCAAGCTATAACCGGTCAGGCGGTGAGCGAATTTAGTCTTAACCAACTTAAGGTTAATTAACCTCGAGTTCTCTCAAGGGAATCTAGGCCCGGCCTGTTGCTAGGTTTATTACATTAAATCTTACAGAATTACTTTGTGTAGAATTTATTTTTTGCCAGACTGATAGACATTGATAATTTTGAAGAGTGATGTATCCAATTCAAATTGTATGATTCCTTATATTATATTGTAGTGACAAGAAGGTCGAAATTATTGTTTATTTTTCAAACTAAATGCTTATTTTTATTCACAAAGTTAACATTTTCTTCATCTTATGTTTTCATTACCAAAGTTGATATGAATTCATAGTTTCTCTGCGACTAAGCTGATTATTTCACACTTCAGAAGCTTTTTACGAAACACTTTGTAGAAACTTTAAGTCAATTTTTGATTTAGTCTTATTAAAAGTTTATTCAATACCCCGTATTCATGATAAATTATCAAGCAATGAGATTTCGGAAGAAAAGAGGAGAAATTAATATCAAATGTAATTTAATATTGTTTTATATTTATCCTTTTATTGTTACCCTATTCCATAAACATTCTGACAAAAGCTTTAACAAGCGTTATAATTTAATTACACAATCCTATTATAATAATTGGACATCAAATTTCTCATTTACAGTTACAACATAATTATAAAGAATAT
>QDHC01001533.1:275124-285657 GCA_013186455.1 Papilio dardanus tibullus | reverse complement strand
TCTCTAGACCCAGTAGTTTAGGCTGTGCGTTGATAGTTGAGTCAGTTTACTCTTTTATATATATAGATAAAAATGTTTATATTTTTTAATACAAGAGATAAGATATTTGTCATTTTTCAAACGATTTTATCAACATTAAATCAAAACTGTTATTTTACTGTTTACCAGCGGTCGTTAG
Source organism: Papilio dardanus tibullus (assembly GCA_013186455.1). Classification (NCBI taxonomy): domain Eukaryota; kingdom Metazoa; phylum Arthropoda; class Insecta; order Lepidoptera; family Papilionidae; genus Papilio; species Papilio dardanus. The sequence goes on along the minus strand of QDHC01001533.1, from coordinate 285,479 downwards.
GGAGTTGCTCAGCTCAGTTACAGTTCCTACCAGTGAAAGTCCTTCAAAATAGGCTGTTTCAGGACAGTAGACAGACAAAAATAATAAAAAATGTCTTTTCATTATTACCAACGCAAATGCACAATGTGAACGAAATATTTTTTTATTTCCATATTACATACAGAAACACCTCTTTATTATATAGATAGAGAGCTGTAATTAAACTGTAATTATTTCGCCAAAATTATAGTTTATTGATAAATACGTTACGTTCTATAAATGCTGTTATTTGAGGATACACGCTGTGACATGAATTATTTGGACATGACACCGGCAAATCGTGAACGTCGCCGGTTTATAAGATGCCAAATTGTTTTTTTAAGATTCGATAAATTTCGTATAGAACGTATTCAGAAAATGACGTGTTATGTTTTGGCAATTTATAAAGGAGGATACATAGTAGCAGACAAGAAACTTAACACTAGGTACCATGGTTACTGCCTCATCAAAAGCACTTACTAAAAGAGCCCAGACGGAGGTACAAAAAAATGAGGCATTTAATTACTTGCACTATTATTAATTCTCACCATCCTACTTAATTTTATTAGTGGCATGTCATGTTGTGAATTCAATATAAAGTTTGCCTAGACTTGTTACAAACAGATGGCATTCACAATTTTACGGTGACATAAAACCCACGCGTCGCGTCGCCGAGCGGTACATACTGTGTTTATGCTCACAAATTAATCATATTGCGTCCTTACACTCGGTGCGTACTAATTACGACGATAGTTTTGACCTTCGCAAATTTACATTTAACCGCTCAGCTCGTATTTACGACCGGTGAATTTCTCCCGAAACTGCGATAATATTGATTTCAACTATATGAGTCTCCTGGTACAGAAGTTCAATTTTTTAACTGTACAGTTAAAATTAACTTATACACGTCAATTTCAACTGCACATTCGAAATGTACAGGAGGGTTAACCAAAGCACATTCGCTACGAATCGAATGAAACTGACTTTGACGCTCGATATTTCGCACAACAATCATGACTTATCGAATGTAATTGTCAGTTTCATACATTTTTGTCGATTCCATCGACGATACTGACAACCTCTGAACTGGGTGATCTGTGAACTATCCATACTTTGGGTAGGCCCCAGTTCACAGATTTGCCTACACACGTCAGTTTTAATTGGGCAGTCAAATTGTACAGTTAAAACTGAGCATCTGTAGTCAGATTTACGATAGTAATGGAAGCAGGTTCTTATTAAAAAGTCATCATTTATCTATCTCATAAAAAACGCTAGTGTCCTAATGTTGCCATATACAATGTTAAGACCGTCATTGTGTAGGCAAACCGTAATTCTCGCACTCAGACTGACTTAATTGTTACTGTCTTTAGCTGTCAATTTCTACTATATCTACGATAAGGGTCTCCTTTAGCTCCTCTTAACGGCTTTCTCTGGATATGACATCTTCTTCTTGTCCTCAATTATTGGAGGTTGGCAGAAGCATACTGCGAGTACTACAGTTTGTAAAATAAAACAAATTTATTTTGTTCCTATTACTTAAATTACTAATTGTTATTAACAAAGTAAATTTAAACATTCATTTTCAATTACGTAGCTATTTGTGAACTGTATACCGTGGCACGGTATCAGTTTTAAATTATTCAAATTAAATGCACGGAAGATACGAGCTCATATTTACATATAATCTTATACAAAATTTGGTTATTTATACAGAAGAAAAATATGTTAATTTATGTACTAAAACATAAACCTTAAACTGAAAGTATTCTTTGTAGAAAAATGGTTTTACTTTTTACAAGATAAAATACTTACTTACTATTCCAAAAAATAAGATACTTTAAAAAAAACCATTAGAGTTGCACGCAATAGAATCCAGAATAATTAAACCCATCTTCGTCCTTGTTTTTGCAATTAATAATTAAACTTTTTAAATCAATTAAAAAAATGTTAATTACATATGAATGGTCCTAGATCGATAATTGACTTCCCGTATTTAAGTTGCTCAACATGTAACATTAACTTAAAATAAAATGTCTTTATTTCTTAAGAAAACCAAACGCGAGTCGAGAGGCACTCCAACACGTCAAAACTATTCCGCGGCGCTTTACAAGCACTACTTGCTTTCCCCTACGAACGCAAGGAAACTTTAAATAACTCTATGTTTACTTTTTCATACTTACTTCATAAAAACAATAAACATAAAATATGTAAAAAGATACTAGTAGCGTTGCAAGGTGGAAATAAGCCTAAATAATGTCTTGAAACTGAATGGTATTTATTTTTTAGGCACACATCCATAACTTAACTGCACAATCAAGGACAGTTTACGAAGTAAGTGTTAGTTCAGTGGTTATACGACAAACGCAAGCTTTACACCGCCGTCCAGCTCCGCAACTGACGTCTGCGGCTTACAAGACAACTTACCACAATAATGTGTCCAGTCCACACTTATGCTTAAACTTAAAGGATTAAAAGGAAAGCAGCTTCACTGCATAGTATAAAACAAAATCGCTTTCTCTGTCCCTATGTCGCTATTTATCTTTAAAACTATGCAACGGATTTTGATGCGGTTTTTTTAAATAGATAGCGAGAGTAATTCTATTGTATAAGTGGAGCTTCCTACAAAAGCGAAAAACTCGGATTAGAGAAAAAAGTCCCTTGGTCTCTCCGCTTATCCAGCTTACTGTACTCAGAACATTCCTAATATCTTTTACTTTATTACCTACTAGCTGTTGTGCGCGACTTCGTCCGCGTGGAAATAAATAATATAGCCTATGTTACTCGGGGGTTATGCAGCTTTCTAATGGTGAAAGAATTTTTGAAATCGGCCACGTAGTTCTTGAGTTATTTCAATACAAACAAAAATACAAAGTTTCTCTCTTTATAATATTAGTATAGACTAGAGACCCGCCCCGGCTTCGCACGGGTGCAAAACTGATACCAAATACACTACAGAAAAACTGTGAACAGCCTTACTAACAATATTTGCACCCGTGCTAAGCCGGGGTTGCTATTATTAATATGAAGAGAAAAGATTTGTATTTTTGTATGTATTGAAATAACTCAAGAACTAGGTGGATTTCATCAATTCTTTCATCATTAAAAATTATTACTTATTCCACGCGGATGGAGTTGCGAACATCAGATAGTTATTAAAAAATCGATACGTGTTCAAAGAGGCGATATTACTCGCTACAATTGATTTGAAGTTCAAATAGGCGTGAAGTTGCTACTTAATACATTTGGTGTTTACTACTGTGTATTACTATAACAAAAGTAAAGAAAAATATCTTCATAACAAAAGTACTCCTTGTCCAATACAATATATTCCTATTATAATTCAAATTAAAAAATTAAATACGTCTCTAAAACTATTAATTAAGAAAGTTTTCACAATCGAAAACGTGTTTTTCTAAAATACACCCTTCGCAACTTCGGGATTTCGAACCTTGAGGTAAAAATTACACGTGGAATTAAGCAATAATACTCTGAAAAACGAAGTAATTACTTCGGAAGTAACTCACAACTTTCGAAATTTAAAAAATAATAGAAATTTGTAACGATCTTTGGAAACTTTTTGCAGTAAGACTTCGTTTTTAAGATTGATTTGAATAGTACGGGTTGTTGCAAAAGAACATTTTATTAAATGATTTCATAATGTAATATAAACTTTTGGCTTCAAGTTTTGCATCAACCGAAAGGGTCACGTGCCGAACCCAACATTTTTGTATGGAGATGTACCTACTTATTTAGGAAATTAAATATATTTATTTTCTTATCTGTTGTCTGCGACTTCGTCCGCGTGGAATTAAATGATATAGCCTATGTTAGTCGGGGATAATGTAGCTTTCTAATGGTGAAAGAATTTTTGAAATCGGCCGAGTAGTTCTTGAGTTATTTCAATATATACAAAAATGTAATGTATCTCTCTTTATAATATTAGTATAGATATAGATATACAGATGTTATAGATGTACAGAATAACTCTCGCTAATAGAGGTTTCTCGCTTATCCCGGTCTCACTTATCCAGATTTGACTGTATTATAAAACAATCATTCGAGTAATATTGTTCAAATTATAGGTATCGTTTTATAGTTCAATATCAAGTATAAAAGATTTAAAAGTCGTTCGTCGTCGTGATTGAAACAAAGTATTGTGTCGCAAATCGTTGTAATTATCTCTCACTACACCTTTTATTATCCTCTTCGAATGACATCGAACGTATAATGTTCATAATAGCACTGATAAATAACAACCATTTTATACTACGTAGCTGGTTCGAATTGAATTCGTTTTTGCTCTGTTTTCAATTTTAATTTAATTTTATGAACATATTTTTAATTGATTGTCGCTCAAAAAGCATTTTCGACGTTTAATTTTTCACGTTATTAATTCTTAATGTCAGATAAAATTTTTTAATTATTGTATTTTTTTTTATATTAATTAATTAGTACCGTTTATCAGGAGATATAGGTAATAAATAATTATCTAAGAATGTTATGATAAAAACTGTGACTGGTAATTAGTTTTAGTTATAATTATTGAGCCTGTGGTATACCAAAAGTACTTTTCGATTGGCTATATCTATGATGGAATTGACCAAAATGTATGAAACTGACATTGATATTCGATAAGTCATGTGCCTGTCACGTGTGAGATATCGGACGTTAGTTAGTTCCATACATTTTTTGACTCTCGTTATCGAATCGATTTGTAGCTAATGTACTTTGGTAACCCCCATTGTACGTACCATTTTACCTCAGAATTTTAATAGGTTTGAAACATTTTCTTTATTTTATATTTAAAGAAGTTTCTTTGACTTCACAGGCGATAGTGTGTACAGGCTTACCATTAAATGTTTACCGGCAACATAGAATTATATTTTTCCGCTTTGTTAATCTCAACTTTACATTTTTCGCGACCTCTCCATTTTGAATGTTACGCAGTAATGGCCTCCAGCCTAGATTTTTATAAAATAAAATACTAGGAGAGTTGTAAAAGTGAAAACTGGGTGAAACGGTCGGCTAATAAGTTTTAGTACTGCGGTTATTTTTTCTCCACTAAGCGGTAGAAAATTACAATGCCAACGTGAATTTATTTAGTAACTTTATATAATACTAGCTGTTGTGCGAGACTTCGTCCGCGTGGAATTAAATAATATAGCCTATGTTACTTGGGGATAATGTAGCATTTTAATGGTGAAAGAATTTTTGAAATCGTCCAAGTAGTTCTTGAGTTATTTCAATACAAACAGAAATACAAAAATACAAAGTTTCTCTCTTTAAAATATTAGTATCGATAACACAATATAATTAATTCTAAAGTGTGTATGTCTGGATGGAAATACGATTAAAGCTATCTCCAAAATGGATAAACGAATATCTGATGCAGGACATAGTTTGGAAGAACATGTGGGCTACTAATTTTTTTTCGGGGATAACAACTTGTATAAAATATTTTCAATAACGCAATAATTTTACCAAACATTATTAAAACATTTTTCAGTGCTGATAGTTTATTTTTCCTAATACATAAGACATATAAATGAATCTTGTAGGATACGCTAAGCATCATTTTGACTCTCACCTTGAATGTAGCATGATACAAAATCATGACGAAGCTTGTATACCGAACTGTGTATTAGAGTTGTATAAATGTACGCATGCGCTAAACAAGGGTAGGTATAATCGAACCTTGGACAGAATTTCAGCATCGCAGCAATTTCACGGCCCTTTACCATGAGTTCTTATAAGGGCGGCGTCCCCCTTATTAATGCCTCCGTTTATGATAACATGCTAAACAGTTCCACATTTGTTTTTTTCATTTCTTATGAATTAAAACACACTTCTTAAAAAATTAACAATTAATAATATTCAAAACTTTTATTAAGTAACTAATTATTGCGTATATTAAAATGTAAAAGCGATGGCCAAAGGCTAGAGGCCTAAGTTTTGAGTTTTCACTAGCAGTATTTAACAGTCTATCACTTATTTTTTTTAATAAATATAAGTTTACCACACTACTAATTGTATACCAAAAAAACTATTTACATGTTATATAATAGTAGTTTAAATACAGGTGTTAGTACTTATGTTAGATTAAATCGCAACATAACAGGCAAAAACAACACAATTCACTGCCAAGAAAGTTTACGTTAACTAAAAATAGCAATAGTAGAGTTTTAACGACGCCCAACGTAGTCTTTTATGCAATGACTGTTTTACTAAATGCGTCATAAAATGTATCTAAAGGCTGCTGTACACGGACGTGTTCGAGATATGCTGCCTGCACATGTCAGTAAGACTGCGTAGCTGTCCGTAAATAATATAAAAATTTAAAGGCTTTAAAGGCCTTTATCGATATTTAATTAATTAATTGAAAAAGGCGCCCCAATTTTTGATAACTACAAAATCATCCTGTAGAATAATTTAATGTCGCGAGAAATGAAGTGAGGTTTCTGAAAGTATAACTAGTAATATTTTAAGGTCGTCGCGGAACACTCTGTATAAGCCTTTAGAGATGTACAATTTTTTTTTCTTGGCTTCGAAGCTCTGTTTTTTTAGAAGAGAAGTTTGGCGATGTGTGTAAAACAAAGTTATTTCTCGTTGAATTTTTCGGGCAAATCGTTGCATCAGTTTCATTTGTTTTTTCAACGCACTTAGGTAAAAACCTAACAATTATAACGGTTTTTTTAAATAGATAGAAGTCACACTATTTATACTAATACAGTATTATATTATCTGTGGTTACATTAAACTTTTATTTACTTAGTTTTAGTTTATCTGTTACTAGCTATCGCCCGAGATTCCGTCCACACGAAATTAAAAAAAAAAACTTAAAAAGCCAATTCTTCCAAACAATGTGCTACATCAAGTTGCATAGTCGTTCTGGAGATAACTCCTAACATCACCCATTTATACATTTACAATTATAATCTTAGTACGACAAGTAAGAAGAAAAAATTTAATAAAGATAAAAAGTCATTTTTAATAAAAATCTTTCTTTACTTTTAATTTATCGCAATGTTGGTATGCATTTTTACGCGAGTAATAATGATCCCTTCTACTTATAAATATCTCGATGCATCTCTTGACATACAAACTCAATATATTATTTTCTACGTACTCATATTATGAGAAATCACGCACTCAATATCTTTTTAATTTTATGTCATTAGACAAAGCAGATTATTACAATAAAGTTTCATTTAAAAACAGGCAAATAGAGTTCAGTTCGACGACAAATATATTTATAAAATTACTGCGAATAAATAACAAAACTGGCGATATTTTTGGGCAAATTGAACTGCAGAGGCACTGGAATTATAACAATAACATTATATATATTTTAGAAATAATATTAATTATTTTAAATAATGTTTAATTAATTAGAAACTAACATTCGAATAGTCACTCATCCTCCAATCGAATATCTTGGGTTCTCAAATAAAAAAATGAATTCAACATAAAATAAGTATATAAAGGGTGGTTCAAAATCCATGTTAGGTTACCCTTGCTCGTTAAAGAGGTGACCGATGATATGACTTTATGCGTAAGTTCAGCGGCCCTGAATACAGCGTGCCTGCAGTCAATGAACGCTAGAGCCTGGCCAGACGTAACGTACCTACTGCCACGTTTTCACCGCATTTCAAATATTAACGAATATACTGCATATTGAGCATTTTAAATGTTATATTATCAATCTGATAGCGTGGTATATAAATAATTATAGTATAGTGCTTAAGTTATTTTTTTATTAAATAAACGAAAACATATTTTTACATGCTTTCGAGTTACAACATATCACCTTCCAATAAATGCGTTATTAAAATTATGCAAGTGTCATTGTCTTCAAATTATTAAATTTCCGCCTATAATGTCATACTGTCATTCATTGATTTTTTTCTTTTAATTTGACCTAATGACGATTAAGTTCTCGGTAATAGATTCGATGAAGCTGACGATATATTGCTCAGGTCATTTTTCCAAGGAATAAATTCCCAACCAACGAATTAAAAACGCGCGAGTGGGTTAGCTGAAAGTTACTAATATTTATTTATTTCTTAAGTTAATTTAAACAATTTGATAAAGTTTACTATTAAATAATTAATATTTAAGGAATTAGATAACTAACTTAACAACCTAATGCATTTATACTCGATAACATTGCATCATATCGTCAGTACGGACAAACTATTTCTTTATTACAAAAAAAAACATAGAAGATAGATATATGCCATCGCGTACTTTAAATTAGCACATTTAAAGATCTACAATCAGGTAAAACCCGATTTTTATAGGACCTATAGTTAAGGCGACGTAAGCCAAGAATGCAAAAAACTCCTATATTTTCATGTTTATTAGGTGTGACTGAAAATCTACTGAATAATTTTTTTTGTAAAAAATGGAACCAAATGACAGGTATTTTGCATCAAACAAAAAAAAATCACATAAGTCGGATTAGAACTCCTTGCATAATTCTTGTATACATTAAAAAAAACTAATTGACTTGATAACCTCCTTGTCTTGGTAGTCGGTTAAAAATTAAAAAATAACCGCGATATATCTCAAGTTAGTCGATTGTACTCTTATGTTAGAGGCGGCAAATTAACAAAGGCAAAGTCTGTTAGGTTGCGGCTTAACTTTTACGGACGTCGGCGCCATTATCGATAATATTTCACAGGAAACGTTTGTTACGAAGCTTGTTCTAGATAATTAAGCTTACTCTTGCAGCCAACAATAATCTATTACGTTCAATAAAACGATACAATATCTATAAAATATTAGAAGAAACAGCCAAAAGGAAGTAATGCCTTATAAAATTAAAAAAAAGTTCTTACTAAGCCATCTTATCTCAGTTATGTATTTTTATATTATAATATAGCAACCGAGCAAACGGCAACCTAACTTCGCTCCCATAGACATGTGCAATTGCAAATGCGTTGCCTACTTTAATCGACAGAGGAGGGGATCCATGGGGAAATAGAATTTATTCCTTTCCCATGCGTCCTCTTTTCCATCTAGACCACTTCACCTCCCCATCCTGGACTGCAATTACTCTTCCGGGATGCACACTTATCAGACGCAACGCGGAATTTCTACAGCTTCACGCAAGTCTTCTATCTGGTCGTCACACCGGACGAACCGGCCAATTCATGCAACAGATGTTGTTGCTGGCGTCTACCATTGTAAAATCTATATATATACTGAAATAAATAGTAATATGTGACGAAATACTAAAAATATTTATGATTTGCTGTGTAGCAGTCAGTTTAAAAACAAACTTCTATGCTAACTCTACGTGGTGTTAGTCAAATATTGAATTGGATAACAAAAACGTTATCGCGCGTGTTTTGTCTTTTATTAGAATAATTTTAATTTTGCATTTTACAACGGGGAAAAATGCATGCAACTTCGTTCATATTCCGTAAGTTGTTTGCCAATACGAATGCTCATCAGGTTGGCGCCGTTTAATCGGGACATCGATAGAGAGCCGTAGTCTTTTTGCGTTGATTCGACTCGTCTTTTGTATTCGTCATAATTGAACCACCGGTTACGAGAAAACCGATACTCCGATAGTCTCTAAAATTACACTTTACATTTTTTTTTTACTTTTTTAAATTTTATTTGTCATTGTAATTAATCTACAGGTGTCGTAGGGAAATACTTGAATTCAGATCGATATCTATACATTCAAACCTGTATAAGCGAGAAACCTCTATAAGCGAGAGTCATTCTCTGGTCCCGACGAGCTACCTTCATAAGCGAGAAACTCGGATTAGAGAGAAACCTCGATAAGCGAGACAAATATCGCAGTCCCTTGGACTCTAACTTAACCAGATTCGACTGTATTAAAAAAATGTTTATTGGCATCTATTTCAAAAATATTTTTTATAAGTACACTTAATGAGTATTTACTTACTAATAATTTATGATCAATTCGTATTTGCTGCTTATATAACTCTTCGTCTCGAGAAATATTTAATTTGCTAGCGTTAACTTTTCTAATTAAGTTAGCATAACTTTATATTATAAATTAACAGGCACTTAAGTGTTGAAAATAATATTATGTATCAATAAGAGACACATAAAAATAAGATAACTGTATACTGTAAATAATACCGCAAATGGAGAAAGAATAAGAATTGAAGTCAATCTTCAAAATCAGCTTTTCTAAAGGCGATAAAAATATGAAGGACTTTAACACCCATCATCATCATCATCATCAGCCTGTTTCTGTCAATACTAGAATCCATACATTAACCTATGACTGGCAACAAGCGTATCTGCTTTACTCAGAATTATTAAATTAAGTTTTTCGTAGACGGCATATTATT
>QDHC01001533.1:221443-275018 GCA_013186455.1 Papilio dardanus tibullus | reverse complement strand
AAATAACAGCGTTGATTAAACTCATTTTTTTTAAACAAATATTAGGTGGCAAACGAGTTATCAGCCACCTGTTTTCTACGAAATTGTGGATTAACAGTTTCGCATGGACCAATGGCAGATGTGTTGCCTACCTTTAAAGAGCGTAGGTAGAGACGTACAGAAAAAGAATATTTTCCCTTTCTATGCGTCCCCTGCTCTGCCATATCGACTTCCTCTTCCCGTTATTTCTTTACAAGAGAAAGTGCATTCAGATACAGAAACCGGCATATAGGACTGGTTCTTTAAATCTTGACATAATCAGACATTTAAAACATATAATTATTGTATTATGTATACCATATTAATAAAAATGTAACATTAATATAGGTACTTGAAAAAATAAATAAGTTTGTAGTTTCATAATAACAATGATTACGATATGGAATTAAAAGATGTTTTTTTTCGAAAAATGATAAAAAAGTATTTTAATTAAGTAAAAGCATATAAATAAATTCTAATTACAAGATACAATTGCTTGAATTAATGCAGCGCGGAAACCATTAAGTCTCTTCCGAGGCCTTCGCTTATGAGACACAATGCATTTATTATCTACTTTAGCCTTGAAATGAGAAAAGCAAAATATAAATTCTTATTTTCATTTGTTTTTCTTACTGGTATTTAAATATCAGCTGAACTTTACTAGTAACCTTTATTTTCTAGATACCTTTCTTAGTTATGTATTGAGACATTAAGCAATTGCTGCAATAAAGCCGGCCACAAACGTTCCGTTTTAACTGAGCAGTTTTAACCGTACAGTTCTACTGTACAATAAAATCTGGGGTACAACTGACGTTCACAGTCGCACCGTACAATTCTCAGTTTTTTCTGCATACGTCAGTTTCAACTGTGCAGTCGAACTGTACAGTTAAGACTGTGCAATTAAAACTGAGCGTCTGTAGCCGGCTTAAGCCCAATTTACTCTTAATTTAAATATGTCCAAAATTGAGTTTTTACAGAAAGGTCAAATGTAAGTGACCATTGGAAGTACTTAGTGTCAATAAAATTTGACAAGCGATTGCAGTCCAGTCGAGAGTTGTTAAACGGCCATTTACCGGTTTCAGAGAAGTAAATTTCCGTCGAGCGAAACTATTCACGAAACATTTCCGCTCGTACGTCAATAAGTGCTTCAAAATACAACTGTGCAAACGGGACGGGGCACGAGAAATTCTCGTTTGTAAATGTGTTCTTATTACCTGGCCCATTTAGCTCCCTCTGAGTTCACAGCAAGCAACCGGGTCACTCAGAAAACCCTCCTTTTTGTCTCTGCGGTTAATGGAAACTAAATTCTTTGCCCCCTAAATATTAATACCTTTTCATTGAAGCTATTTTTTGCATTTAAGTTACAAATTAAACGTAAACGAATTTTCTCTAAAATTGCAACAATCAATATATTTTTAAAGTTAGATTTTTTCTGTTTTTACGAAAACATCAATGTTTATTTTAATTGAGTTAACGCGAGGCAATCTATTGATCATTCAACATTAATTTAATGATCTGATTGTGTACATTTGACAATTATATTTTGTATTTCATCAATTTAATAGTTTGCAATATGTAAATTAAAAAAATGTTGAAGAGTACTTGAGCAATTTATTATTAAAAGTTTTTCTATGACCACAACATTTCTCATTGTACTTCGGAAAAATAACAGAGTTTGCATTTGCGGAATACCTTTCAACACAAATTAAACCGGGATTTTTTTTCTAGATACAAAACTCGGCGAACTGGAGCGAGCTAGCGAGCTATTCGCCTAATGTCATAACCTTGCCTATACAAAATTTTGTCACAATAATGCCATTAAGACATCGTCATTCTCAAAATAACTGAATATTTTTTTCTAAACTATTGGTTTAAATATTTCTAGCTATTAGAAATTCTTATATTACTGTCGCTCGCGACTCCGTCCGCGCGGTATAAAGAAAAATCTTGGTAAATAGCCTATGTCTTCCAGGCTATGTTTGACATTTAAAATTGTGTAATGTGGCTGAACAATAGAGAAAGAAATAAACCGCTATCTGTAAAGACATCATTAGATCATTGTTCAATGAAAATAATAAAGTGGGAAATGAATAGAAATGCATTTATAAGAAAGTCGTTCAACAAAGCGAAATTACATTGTAGCAAGCCGCGACTGTAAACTTCATTTAAATGTTAAGAAAGCGACGACTCCTGCCTTTAAGTTTTGTAAACTTGTACAATGCACCTCAAAATAGTTTGTGAAGTACAAGCGATGGATCCCCTATTTAACTAAAACACTTCTATTTATTTTATTAATAAAGCTTTTCCATTGTAAATTGAAACGATTTACAAATAATGTGTTTTTATTCAAAATATCACAAAAAATGTTCACTCGAAACTAATCTCAACCTTCCTCCCATTCTTATTTAAAATATGTCTGTTTTGTTGTAAACAGCGATATGAAATAGATGTTCATTTTCCATTTTCTTTCTAATCGTTTGAGAGCAACAGTACTATAATTTAGTTATTTATTAATTGTTCCACATACGAGATCTATTAATATTACTCCATAGTCGAACTGTGCAGTTCTCAGTTTAACCTATACCCGTCAGTTTTAACTGCGCAGTCGAACTATTCAGTTAAAACTGAACGTCTGTAGCCGGCTTAACTAATACCACTACTATTTTGATATTCAATATTTAAATTAGTAGTTAAATTTCTGCGATTATTTGATTTTTCACTTTTAGATGTTCTTATTTGCCAAACGCAGAAATGAAGGCCAAAGCCTTGTGATCTCACTGTGCATCTTCATGTGATCTCTAAACAGCTTCACTGCAACAACAGCCTCAAATGGCGCGAATAAATTGTTGACAAGTTACCGTTGTCAGCGGAGAGGCTTACTGATATTTTCGCGTCAGCCTTTCTAAATTTCATCACGTTTATTATAGATTACGATAACATAAAGCAGTGTAGCTCAAGCGCGCGAAGCATTGACATTGGCGCATTCGATATGAACAATCGCAGTGCTTTTCCAACACAAATCTTGTCTATATTTATAACACCTGACTATAGATAATGTATGATTGTCTTTAGCAGGTTACAAGATGTCAGTGACATTCAGGGCATAACTAGAATTGTGTAGGCAGGAAGTTAACGCGGTTACAGAAACAAGCGAGCTAGTGGTGAAACGAGATATATGATACGACGACTGGACAAGGTCGGATGGACGTTCGTCCTTGGCAAGGACGTCAGTGTATGACTCACCGAGCGGCTGGTGCAGGGCTGCGTGCGCGTCGCAGTCGGAGCAGATGGCCGAGCGCAGCATGCGTTCCCGCTGTAGACGGCGCAGCAGCTGTAGATGCTGCGGAGTGAACACGGTGCCCGAGCGCTCTCCCACCAGCAGCACGTCTCCGGCTTCCCACCACGCTTGCTCTCGCAACGTCCCGTCGCGGTTGAACAGCCCCATGTCCTTGTAGCCCTCGGGCGGGCTGAGGGCCCCCGGCTCCTGCTCCTGGTAGCGCTCGCAGGCTCCGCATCCCGAGCATTCCTCGTTCTCATCCTCATCAGAGTATCCGCACTCGTCCCGTACTACAATAATGTAATCAGCTTCAAAAAATTCATTCGCACTCTCATCGAAAACCACCCTGTGTTTTTTGGGTTTGTTTCCTTTTTTAAGTGAAGACTTTAAGTTTTCGTGATCCTTGTTATGGCGCGTATCGCGAGCTGCGCGTTCGCCGCGCATCGTCGCGTCTTGTCACCGCGCGGGCGAACGCCAGAGTGGCGGAGTGCCGAAGAGCGGCGAGCGATGAGCGCCGAGTGGCGGTGTGTCGGTGTCGGAACGGCGGCGGTGGAGGATCGGAGAGGAATAGAGTGCCGGAGCGGCGAACAATCACGGCGACTACCGAGGGCGGGCGGCAGGCGGTTCGTCGTCGGCGACTGCAGCGCCGCGACCGCCCTATCGATCGTTCCACTGTCGAGCCGCACCACGATGCCCGACGGTGTGACATGACGCCGGCACGCCGTTACGCAGGAACGCAGGCACGCAGGCACGCGTCCACGCAGCCACGCATACACGCCGACAACCGGCCTCACAGCCACGCCGCAAACGACACAACATCGACACTATACTGTACTCGCCTATTGAACTTGCCCCGCGAAAAACATTTAGTTCGACTTAATGACGGTATCGGATAATTTGAAATAGTAATTGGCGTTGCGGTTAAAACTAAGTTAAAGGCGAATTCATTCGGTTAACAAAGTATTAGTTAATTCTCCAGCAATGCTCACTTGTGGCTCTGTTGATAACAGCATTATTTATGTACTTGATAAAGTTTTATTAAACTTTTTTATGCTCGATGTATTTGTTTTGATAACCTACCAATTAGTATTGGTAAGTACGCGAATTTTATATGTATATGCGAATTTTAGTTTATTTTTAAAATATGGTCCTACTTCTATGTGTATTTTATTATATAAGATTTGTCACAAGATAACAGACACGTCTTGAAGGGAATGTTATGTGCAATTTTGGTCAGCATTAGGAATACATGTTTATCTCGTTCTTATATTTTGTTTGGTTTCATTGATTCATAAATAAAATGTAGATGAATACGTATATAAATTAAAACCGATAAAGGACCAAGCGCGTATGATTGCTGCGTCAGATATTTCGTTTCAAGGAAGTTCTAACATCAATCAGTATCCTATTATCGAGAATATTTATTAACAGTCTTCATCAGTCTCAGTACTTCATTTCAATTATAATTTTTCTTCCAATTACCCAAATAAAACAAATCATATTACGTTTATGTGTAGTATTTCTTTACTTTGCCTATTACAATAAAACATATTTTTTTGCCTGTCCACATGCGCTTAAAAAAGTTTGCTGAGATGTAGACATACTTTTTTTAAATAAAGTTGTTAGTACCGCCATCTGTCAAATGGAATAATAAAATGCACATTTCAAAAATAATTAAACATGGTTTAGTTATTGAACGATAGATGGCCTTAAAAATAAAATGCTATGTTGGAAATATTATAGAAACCCGACCTCTATTGGTATCCGCTGGACAAATCGCTGCTCTTGCTTCATTCCAGGTGAGTACCCACCGCAAGAATTAAGAGCTGAGTGGCCAGATTTTCCACTTTTATATGATACTGCATGCTTTTTATAAAAAGGCTAAATAACTACATTACCGAAGGCTAAATAATCTCAACATATGAATATTGATTATTTTTATTTCAAGAAAAAATATTTTACGAAGTAATCAGTTATACAATTTGCCAAATCAAATTGATACCAGACTTATTTCTTTATTTATTTATTCAGCTTCAAACTATTAACTGGCAGGAAGTAATGCAAAGAATGCGAAGAGAATAACATAAAAAATTAGGAAATCTCCGAAAAAACTTTATTAAAATAATCAAAAATAAACATTAGAAATAAAAATAAATAAAACTGCTCTTCTGCTGATCATTTGTAAGTGATTTCTAAATGTATAGTACTTAATTCAAAAGATTTTTACTAAGAAACAAATATTAAATAAAATTAAACAGTTGGTTTCCGCTTCTGAAACAGCCATACACAAACAATTGTTATTCCTTTTTGTCAAAATGAAATACAACTAATTTTAGCACAAGTGTTTCAGCAATGGAAAGTCAACTCAACATAACAATCAACCGTACAGTCATATTTAAGAACATGTACCAACAAAGTCTTATTAAATATAAAACAAAAATAAACAAATGATTCGCAAAATAACAAATATAGCCTCCGTTTGCACAACATAATTAAGTCTTACAATTGAGATAGTGACATAGTAGAAATTTTATTTTAAAGTTAAAACCTACACTTATTCTTAGAACTTAATGTTTTTGAAACATTTACTAGAATGGTATCAATCTTACAAATACTAGATAGATGATAGAATGAGATAAAATGAGCTTTGGTTAAATATTGGCGACAATAAGTTGTCATCTTAATCTAGGTTTTTATTAAATAGTAGAAACTCCAGCTTACACAAATTAGAAATTAAATTAACCATTGTGCAACTTATATCCTTTAAATTGTGTTTACTTTAAAATAACATAAAAATCTTAATTTAATAAAATAACTATGTAAGTAACACTGTTTATAATATTCTATCAACAAATTGAACGGAATTTGTATAGAATTAAATAATTATTAAAAACTATGTAGGCATACTGATTCATATTACAGTCTAAAACAATATCTTTTTAATTTTAAAACAAGCTTGACGACAATAGTCCAGACCTCGGCCACGGGCACGCGGCGGCGAGCGTGGGCGGAGCGGTGCCGGTGGGCGAGTGGAAATGTTGACGTCAAACTTTAATCACAATAATCACAGAAGAAAAAATAATTATAATAATACTGAATCAACATATTCTATTAATAATGCTGGAGTTGTATTATTACAATCAAAAACATCTTAATACATTCCTTCTCCAGCGTTACGCATCGCCGACACGAACTCGTCGTACAGAAGGTCTCCTTCATCATCATCATCATCTTCAATGGGCAGGACATACTCATTGTTCTTGTAGTAGTCGGGCGGGAGCTGCATGATGAATTTCATGAACTCCATCTTGCATGGAATATCATCTTCAGAGCCTATAACATATTTTACATTAATTATTCGAAATTATTTATAAGAGAATGGGCGATCTGGTCCACCTACTCAACAGCAACAAGCCATATGTTGTTGGTAAGGTCTTTGCTTATACTTTATTTTTGTGTATGATGGTCAATGTTAGCATATGGGGTTATCGAGTTATTGTCAAAAATAATAGCATTGTTTAATTTGTTTCTAATTAGAGCAGACTTATATCTATTGTAATGAAGTTTATTAATATTTGCAGGGAATAGAGTAGGAAGAGGGGTGGGGACTTTTAAAAAAAAAAGTTCAGTGGCAAACAAGTAAGTGGGCACATGGATGTTTTCCTACCTTCTTGACAAAACAGGGGACCCACTGAAATGAAAAATTTCCCCTTCGTATGCATCCTCTACCTTTTCAATTTCTCTTATCACCCCACCCACCCTTTGCTTAAAACATTAAGGTGCGGCAGTGAAATGGACTAAAATAAAGCTTCCCGCACTCAGCAGGCGATCATTTCACTAATTCGGCGAGTCCAGTTAGTCGTTTAGTCATTTGCTACCATATAAAATAAAAATACAATGGCCCTAGCCGACTCCTTACCACTGTAAATATTGACAAACTTCAGTACAATAGATCTAAGAATCCTCTAAGTGAAGCAAATTGAAACTATACACTTTTGATAATAACTCAAGAACCCCATAAGCTAAAATTTACATTCATAAAAAAAATGTATAAGCAAAGACCTATCCAACGACATATGGCTTGTTGCTGTTGAGTAGCTAGATCAAGGTCCATATATATTTGCCCATCTTGCTCTACTGTGCGCCCGTACACTCACATTGTATTTAATTTAAAATATGTTTTTTTTTACATTTGAGATAATTTACTGGTAGAATTTTATTTACCGAAGACGTAAGTAGAGGCTTGGAAGCCCTGCTCCGGAGGGGGGCTGTCAGAAGTCGGCAGGAGCCAGGTAACAAACGCGCTGACTTCATCTTCATAGCGGGTGAGGAAGCCGCGGATCTGAGCAAAGTGAATCTGCCCGCGGCTGTCCTCCATCGACACGATAGCCCCACGCCTCATAGTCATGTTCTGTTGATATAATAATAAAAACTTAAAGCACCTTGGTACCCACTTGCCAAACATCTCGGTTCCCAGATTTCTTCCTCCAAATTGATATATCATCCAACATTTCAGTCAACACTACCTTCACACCCTTTCTCATTCATATTCTTCTTATTATGGCTTCATTAGACAGAGTTCGCTTTAAAACCAAACTTATGCCGAAGCAAAATCTTTGTTTTTATCGTGAACTCGGTGTAAAGAAACTGAAGGTTTAGAAGTTCTCCTTATGACATACAATTCTTCCCTCCCCAAAATATGACTATACCATGCTTCTATCTATTCTTAAAATGTGTGCTGCTTTCAAACTTCTCAAATATAACTACTCTGTTAATACCCTATCTATTTTTAATGCACCATTTATTCATCACTACACCGTATTTCAGTCACATCTATTCTCTTTTCATCTGTCTCTTTTATTTTAAATCTGAATCAATACCCAATGTATTGTGGGAAAACATATGAAACAATGTAATAAAACGTCTGGAGTTTTCGCCAAAAATCATTGAGAATTTAATAGTAATATGTATTATGATCTTTGTGAATTGATAATTTAGAATTCATATTTTATTTTCTATTTTATTACTACGGAATTTACAGGGTGGGGCCCATTATTCAAAATGGCGGATTTATATAAAATATTTCAGACACAATTTTTTTTAATTTTTATGTTTGAATTGTGGATAGCTAAATTTAAAATGTTAAAAAATAAATGAATTAAAATGATAAAAGGTTTACTGACTTTTTCGAAAAGTGTTGCGCACTTTGCGGGTGATTATAATTTTTATAATTTTTATTCACCAAACAAGTACCCCAAATTAAATGCCTAATAACTAAAACCTTAATGTGTGTATGGATTAAGTATTAATGTAATAATAATAGACTTACCCGATAAAATACAGTTTCACTGTATTCCCCGGCAGCAGGCGCATGAAGATGTTCGAAGAACACCGGGAGGCGAGAGCAGTCTTTGCATATTTGCCCGTTTTGTCCAATTCGCCACAGTACGCCGTTGGCCTTATTGCAACTCACGCAAGTTGGTTCAGGCATTTTCGTTGTCTTGCTGTTCTTCTTTGTTAATTTTACGATGGCTAGCTGAATTCAAACACCTCTGTTGCACACAGAGATTCCAAGCAAAGAGACCATAGACAATCTAGTAAATCAATAAAAATGAGAGACGTTAATCAATAGCCGCTATTTGACAGTTTTGGGTTCTAAGGATTTTGCCTTAAAAACATAATTATTGGTCATAAACAACACAAAAATAATTTGTAATTTAAAAATAATTGTATAGTTTTATAAAATAATCAAATTTAAAATATGTTATTAAAGATATAAGATAGTATAAAAATAATTAGTTATACATACACATTTTCTGACAGAACTAACCGCGACAGTAGCGCCTCTCTCACTTGCTTACCGATTCTGATATTCTTGTTATGATCATATTCCTATCTTGTCACTGACAAGGATTATAAAAACTCTTACCATATTACTGTAAAATACGAAAGCAATTTCTTTGCATACTGACCGACAAGTTATCTGACACGGAGGACATAGGTGAACTTGAGTGAACTATATTATGATAATTCGCTAGCGCCCTCCTTTTATCTCATTTTCTATGCCCATGTCTTAGGCCCATGTACTTACTAATGTTTTTGAGCTGAGCTTCAATTTGTTTAAGCTGCCCGGATTATTTATTAGGACAACCCGGTTATAAGATAAAAAAAAATACGAATTGATAATCTCGTCTAACTTTTTGTCTTCTTTAATAACTTCTAGGAGCCTCGCGCTTGAAGCTGTAACCTCTAGGCGCCTCGCGCTTAAAGGTAAAACTTTTAGGAGTCTCGCGTTCCAAGGTAAAAATGTTATGGGCCTAATTAAAGTCACAACTTGAAGGCGAGAGGGCGTGGACGACCGCCCACGCCTACCTGCCTCTTCACATATCTATACTTAAGTAGCCCTTTTGACTTCAAGTACAGGAGATAGTAATAAAAATACTTTGGAATAAATGTGTATTAAAGTCAAAAAGATAACATATTACAAATTATTTCAACCTACTAACAAAAGGGTGTCTGTTAAAAACTTGTAAGGTGGAACAACTAAATTGGTGGGCGCTGGTCCTTTACGAGCTCGTCCCACATTGTCAAAGTGACTACCATGGCAAGGACAATAAAACCCACCGGCCCAGTCGCCTGAGTTCGGGACAGGGACACAACCTAGATGCGTACAAATGCCTATCACCACGAGCCATTGATCTTTTAACAAACGCTGCTCTGGCGTCTGGGGATCTCTCAGAGAGGACAACGGCGTTTTGCTTTCTAGTTCGATGTCAGACTGGGTCCTGTACTTGATGAAAAGTGGCTTCCCTTGCCATTTTACTGATATACATTGTCCAGGTGCGACTTTCGATATGTCGACTTCTATCACCGCCAGAGCCAAGATATCAGCAGCAGGCGCTAAAAAATATACGTAGTGTAGTATAGTAGCTTTGGTACAGTAAGCACCCCACATCAGTCCAAAGAATCCGAGAACATAAGTTACACCAATTTTACGGTCTCCGGAGTTCCATGCAGTTTTATTCACGTCTTTAAACTGATTTTTTCTATAATAATCGAAATTAGGAAACTTGACGTCGCGATGTATATAGTAAGGTTTGATTTTGTGGTATCGTATTTGCGTCCAATTCGTCAGTCCAAATGAAGCAATTTTTGTTCTCGTGTAGATAGGTTCAACTTTGTATTTAGACCTTTTACATTTTTCACCTTGAATATCTTTATCAAACAAATAAGTAGGACTAAAGAAAATTTGATATGGTGTCTTCCTTTGCCCAAAACGAATGATGGATTTGTTTGCTATAAAATTCATCATTAATAATATCCGTTCTGCTTAGTTTACAAATATATTTTGATGGGCTGATATAGATTGACAGACAGTTATCAATGCCAATTCGATTTTTTTTTACACTTTTCATTAATAAAAACTCTTAATATTTAATTAGGCTATAAACCTCCTTACGTCTAAATAAAAAAGCTACTTCCAAACAAAACATTATCCTGAAAACCCTCAAAAAACGGAAAACTCACTTTTTCGTTGTATTTAGCTCTATATTGTTCAATTATTGCTATTCCGGAGATGGTGTTAGTCGAGGTCGATTAGTGTTATCTTAAGTCTGAAATGTAGACCTACACCTGTAGACACAGTTACATTTACGTCCCTACCAAAGACTTTTTACTTAGTATAAAATCCTATATTGACCGAATCCGACCCTAATTAATTTAATTTAATAATAATCATTTAATTTAATATACCCGCTTTGTAACACTCGTAACCAATATGAATAGGAATGAGGATTATACAATACTTGTATTTATTAATAAAAACCAGCATTATTAATAGTACTTATATAAATAAAACTCTAAATATAAGTGCCCTCGGGCTACTTATCGGGAAGTCCCGACGTTAGTTCTAAGATTAAAATTGTAATGCTGAAATAAAGAAATAAAGAAATAAATAAAAATAAAAGAAACTTATAAAAGTCAATTTCTTTAAAAAAAAACGAATTTATAACATTTTTGGGAATAGCGTTTCATTTTTTTTTATTATTCTATTAAAATTAGATACATTAATAATGTAATTAAAACTCAAGTTGGTGTGTCAACGTGTGGTCATCGGTCGCATACTCGTAACTGCGAAGGTTGTGTAACGCAATCTGTGAAAGTGGCACTCGGCAGTCGAGGTCCAAGCACGCCAGTTGCCGTACGGCCGGACTAGAGGTTTGGTATAAACACTACTTCACATTCGTTCTACTTTTGCGTGAATTTGCAAGTGAGTTACGTTTTATTTTTTGTATAAAAAAATATAGTATTTAATACTCGTAATTTTAGTTTATTTTCTAAACACAAACGTAGCAAAAATTGTGTTTGTTTTAATATTATTGCGACGGGTTTAAAAAAATATTGCGATTGCCATTTTTTACATGTATTTACTTAATAATGTTGGAAAAGTAGCAACATATTTTTTTGCAATTAAACGATGTTACGATAATTTACGGTATTCTAGAAATTTATTTTTATATAATACTCGTATGTTGTGCTTTTAACAAAAATGTACGATTGTTAAATACAATGCTGGATTTAAACTAAAAGATGGTATAACTTACAAATGCTCTGTGCTGTTGTCATAAGAATTATTGGATCATTACCTCGACTTCTGTAGTTCGATCTAGCCAATTATCGAGTATCTAAAATAATCGTTGCAGCCAAGCACGTATACGGGGGGAGTGCTATTGCGATTCATCCCTCTCTCCGGAATCTGTCTACAGTATAGTGATTATATCTATGTAACACAGTTGACATGGTTGTTTCAATGAGCTTAGTTGCAGCCAGTGAAATATTCCGCTAGTAACAGTGTCGTTAATGGATTATATTAGCAGTCTCATATAGATTTATCAAAAGAAAACACTCGTGACCAATATAGGGCTCTGATTGCCCCAGTTAACGTTTTAAATCTACGAGTATTAGTGTTAATGAGATATCAAGAAAGTAAATAACTATTTTAAAAGTTCTCAAAAAATCCTTATAGAAAAATTCAATAATATGATAATATGTGCGAAACCAATGATTCATGTTAACAATTAAGTTAAAACCACTTTTTGCATTCATCATTAAATTAAGTAATTATTTTAATTAAGCAATTATTATTAGTGAAACTATTTACTTGTAATATTGTTTTGGCCGTCTGAATTAATTATTCTAAGTTATAATAACGACTTTTGTCTTAAGTAAAATGTACTAAATTTATGCGATATCTTTAATATATATTCTTTGTTTCTGTGCGAAATTAATTTCGTTTACCATATGAGTATACTACCACTGCGAAGTAAAACCACTCGTGTAGAAAGACAGTAACAAAAATAAAGCAAAGAATTAAGAAAACAATTGGGAAGTCTTTTATAAAACACACTTTAAAAAAGAAACATGAAACAGGAACACTGATAATAGCAGCAAGGACGAAACAACACATTACTACCATAGTGCTCACTGCGAGCTTCGTTGCATATTTCCCTTTTGTGATTGCGCAATGAATAGTAAAATATCCCGCGAGTGTCTGTAGAAATGAACTAAGTCCAATCATAAGTAAAAGTCTCTTTCTCATACATTCGTTAATTTGTCTGCACAGGTAGTTCGATAGGATGCTCTGCTCTGCGAGGCCATACAATATAACTCCCGCGAGTCCGGTTATCCCAGATGCGAGTGCGACTAGGCCAATCAGAAATGTACTGATACGCAAATTCAAACAGCCAAAACACTTTTCTACTTCAGGGATTTTTAACTTGGCAAATGATTCATCCATATTATAATTTTTGAGCTCACGGCTTTAATCTGATAATAACCCATTACTCATGTTTATTTATTTGTAAGTCCAATTTTAGTGATCTAAAATGTGTGATTATTATTTACATTATTCTGACACCTATCAAAATATACTATCATTTTGACAAACGAACGTCGATGATCACCTCGGTAACCTGCTGCTCGTTTGTCCCTTTACTTATAAAAAAAACAACGAAACAAACACACTCAAAGATAAGCAATACATTTTAAACTACTTCAGTAGATATTCAAAATCCACCTGGAACCATATGTTTGTAATTACCCGCCTGTACATATTCTCACAACTTTAATATTCATAAAATCTTCATTAGGTCGTTCTTCTCTTAGCCAGTTCACACTTCCGTTCCAACTCCTCGGATAGAATTAGCGATTGTGATTTCGTAGGACAAAATATACTTAATACCATCGTCTCGAGTTGGTTTATCGGACACTAACTCTCCAGGCACTTAACTTTGTATTAATTTAGCAGAATGGTGTCCCGGTGTCTTCTTGTTGTGTTCGTCACGGGTGCGCTGTCGGCTCCAGTGGACGAACCGATTCGAATCGATCTACCAGTGTACGAAGCATCACAACAGACAAGTGCGCACCTCAGCGAACCCCTCGTCACAGAGAACTATCCGGGAATGAAAATTAATAAAGAATCAATCGTCGACAATTTTCTTTCGAACAAAGAATCCAAATTAACACACAGCAGTCCTCAGGTAAGATATTTTATTTGTATAATGTAACTGTGGGTTCGGTGGGAACGCAGAATGTATTAGATAAAGGTGACACCCTTGTTTTACAATTTTAGGCGTTACCTGTGAATTATGGCGGTGGTTTGTTTTCGGCTCCAGTGACCACTCTCGAAGGTGCATTGCTAGAAACCGAAGGATTAGGAAGCAAGACTCTCTCAATTAAGGAAAATGTACAAAATGTTGCTGCTGGTATTTTTCAGGTATATCTTATTTAAACAGTTTTTCAAAGGCTCGAAAATCTAAAAACTAATCAACAGCCAGCCTAACACTTCGTGCATAATATGGGTTGGACACAATACGCTAAACCTCAATTAATGTTTACACTCATTTATACATATTCCATTTATTCATAATACCGATATTCCCATGTAACCGGCAATATTTATGTGTGTGTGTGTGGAAAGGTCAGTCTTCGGCGGTATTTCCAAATCAACTCTGCATGAAGCGAGCCTACCTCTTTCTAAAAGGCCGGCAACGCATTTGCACGTCCTCTGGTGTTGTAAATGTCTTAAGCATGGATGACCTCAGTGGGACACCCTTCTCTTATAGAAAAAACTATCATTAGAATCGAATTAGAAATTGCGTGCTGCACGCATCGAGTTAAAACGGAAGGAGTTCGTTGTCACACAATGTAAGTGCGAAATTGCATTGTAGATTATCATCTCGAGAAGACTAGGTTAACATCACTAGTTAAAAAGGATGTTCTTGTCAATGGCTGACAAACGAGGGTAAACTTTGTACTTTGTCACTATTACATGTTCAAATGGAGACTTTACACTTTGTAAGCGTTTTTTTCTACTGCTGATAAATCCGTACACATACCGAAAACTCCGTTTAAACCAAGAGAATAGGAGGAATAGTTTTGTTAACGGGGTTTCGCCACTGGAAATCCACAATAAGACAATATACTAGAATTTGATCGCACAGTCATATAGAATTCTACATACCTTACTTTTTAAAGGGCGTTTATTAAATAAAAGCACTTAAAAAATCTTCTGGTTTCTTCTATCAAGATAATTGTTCCAAATGCATCTGTATTCACCTTTAAACCATTATGTACAGAAAGAAATAGCTTTATTCATACTGGGTTTTCGTACAGGCATAAGTAATATAATTTGTAATATTATACTTAATTAAAAATTTTAATTTTAGCCAAAACCAATAGTGGATACAATAAAAGAAGAGGAAAAATACGGTAACAGTGGTGATAAATTTTATAGCACTGGAAGAGCTATCGTCAATGGTGCTGAAAGTGTTTCAAATTTCGTCAATACAGTTCTTGAGGTTTGTTGATCATTAAGCAATATTTTATAATATAAATATATGGTCACTGGCACCATGTAAGAAGGGCTATTTGAAGCCAATTATTTTTAAATGACTTCCAACAGAAGATCAAGTCATGTAGTGTTTTTATTTCCAAGCTTAATTATTATTTGTATTTTTTGTTATTATTATTATATTCTTTATTTGTTTTTGTTTAATAAATAGGAGTTTTCTATGTTATTTTGTTTCAGGTGCCGGTTAAAGTTTTTAGAAACTTGACAAGAAAGGCCACGGAAAAACTGAATCATTTAGGAGGAAGACTTATTGGTTTATAATTTAACATTATAGTACCAAAGATGTAAATTATTTTTAAGAATGTACAAATATTAAACTTTAAAAAATATACTATGTCAATTAATTTGCTATTCTTTTTTTTTATTAATTTGTTCAATCTTTGCGTTGCGACTATTGTTGTCTCTGTTTTTGAAAGAGAATTAGAAAGATAATGAGTACAAATGCCAGGGTAAACACGTAAACAAGTAAGGTAGATGGCGCTAGCAGTAGTATCTAAATAAATGCCGCAAACTGTGTCATAAAGCAGTTATGATGCCGAATGATCGCATAGGATTTGGTCAGTGTCCAAATATTACGCTATCTATTCCAGTGGATATTTATATGATAAAAAACAAAAGTGATTAAGATTTATTTATTCCATAAATTCTACTAATAACCTTTTTTTCTATGTAGACATGAATTTTAAATAGATATAAACATCAATACATTAAAATGACTTATTTTTAATAGCAAT
The DNA here is from genome assembly GCA_013186455.1 of Papilio dardanus tibullus. Taxonomy (NCBI): domain Eukaryota; kingdom Metazoa; phylum Arthropoda; class Insecta; order Lepidoptera; family Papilionidae; genus Papilio; species Papilio dardanus. The sequence goes on along the minus strand of QDHC01001533.1, from coordinate 259,078 downwards.
ATTAATCGCAAGTATAGTAATGCAACAGCATACACTAACAGAAAATACTCAAAGTGACATAAAATTAATACTTAATGAGGTTTAAAGATTTCACGTCTCTGACGGCTTCTTGATAATACTATAAACACTGATCTCTATGAATGGATATCTCGTAACATGGAAATGACGCATTGTGCTTCGTTGCGACTCGAACATCAAGTGGCGCGTTGATGTTCCCGACATTTAATTCTACCTCGATTACTTCAATTCAAGTAATCAAATAAGCACAAAATAGCACGTTACAGCCTGTCCATTTATAGATGTCAGTGTAGAACAAATCAAACATACGATAGACGGTAAAATGCTTCTTATTGGCGCTTGTACCAAAAAAATAATTGTAATTTGTACCGAATGTAATTCATAGATTACGAAAAATAAATTTTATCAGCGAAAAAGCTTAGACTGTTTAAAAAGCAATTACACCTAACAGCGTCAACATTCTACACATTTATTAGATAAACATTAATCGTATCAATACTTCTTGTAATAAATCATATTACTTACGAAAAATAAAACCATTTCTCAGATGTACTATCCCTTCTGATTACTAAACTAATTCAGGATCAGAATCATAATTTAATAAAATGTAATCTTAACATTTAAATATAGTAATGTACTGAATTTTAAGACTAATAAAATATATTTCTAAAATTAAAATATAATTATATATAGACAATTCATTGACTCGCAAAATATTCTATTTGTAATGAGAGCTTATTAAAATTACTATATCAAGTATTTATGATAGATTTATAGAAGTTTAATAGTACGATTTCATTATTACTATTCCAATTCATTATATCCATTAAATTCAAACAAAAAATAACCGTTTTTTATTTGGTCTTAAGTTGTTATAGCATGTTATAGACCGACAAGGATATCTGACCCGGTGGCCATAAATAAAAGTAAATTATGACACTATGAACTCTCTTTAACTTAATCTGTGACCAAGTAGGTTTTATAGATTTTTTCACTGAATCAAGTGCGATAACAACGCGTCTTTCACCGGTTTAGAAGTTGTTTGACTGTAAACATTTTATTATTTTTATATTATAATTTTCACCTTCATAAAGAGCATCTTTGACCCGATGAGAGAGACATCGCTATCGCGGTTAATTCTCTCATAAATTCTATAAAACCTACAGTTTTTACTAGTTAAGGAAGCGAGGCAGCATCGATTTATGTGATATTTCTGAGTGTGCGATAAAATTTATTTTCATTTTTTTTTTCAAAGACGAAGAAAATGACATAAAGCAATAATTGCTAGGCAGATACAAATACTAGACAGCTTTTGAACATCGACAAGGTGTCGCTAGTGAGCTGTTTGTTAGTTTTACTCATATCCACCGTTTAAGGTATCCTTTTCGGTCCATAAATGTGAAATTATATTATACATTCATTAAGCGATATTCCTCACTACAACTAACTATCTAAAATTATAGTTTTTTTTTTCAATCGTTTATAATCTATATAGTAGTGCAGTTTTACAACAATAATTAAAACGGTTTACTAATTACAATATAATATTATATAACCCTTTGAACGCTAAAAAATATATTTAAAACAACCACAGCTGAAAAATATTGCAACAATATAACATTCAAAATAAATTGTGTTTCGCGCTAGAGGCACGGAAACGACGTGCAAAGGGTTAAGAATTCATTCAAGTAATCAATAAATATCAATAACATGATTAATGCTAACAAGAAAAAAAAATAACATATATAACTTATGACAATAATCATCAATCGAAGTTTATCGTTAAAACTTCATAGACTTTCATAATTAAAAGTTTACATACGATAGAGCGCAGTTTCTATAGTCGACAATACGATCGTTATATAATATCATAACATAGATATATCTCTATCTCTGTATATATGTAAAATGAATAACTGTTTGTTAGTCTCGCTATTATTATATATTCTATTTCCCATACAAATGTTTTCTAAATAAAATGGAGAGTCAATTTGTAATTTATTACCGCTGCATAAAGTACAAATTCGCGTGCGCGTTGGAGGATCTAATGTCGCGTTCTTAAACTCAACAAAAGTGAATCGCGAATGCGGCAAATTTGCAGTTACAAAATAAAATAAATGCTTTTATTATGCATTCTGTAAGACTGCGCTCTTAGAAATTAAAATGAAAAATCGCGTTTATTCGTTAGCAATGTTGTCGAGTACCGAGAAATCGTAATCTTTCTGGGAGCGCGTACGTCATGGGCGAGTCATTGCCAACTTCTGAACAGTCTCGACGTAGTGCTTGTTGTGGGCGTTCACCGCGTCCTTGATAGCCGGGGGCAGGTCATTGAGAGCGGGGAACTGAGCCTCCGCGACATCAGTGCGACGGTAGAACAGCATGTAGGGAGTATTGAAAGGTCTCAAGTATTGAATATGATCATCGTTGCATTTATTCACGTTGCCATCGTTGAACACGTACCAGCCGTCCTCAGTGTTGGCAACGGTATAATAATGTCCGGACGACATGGACGAGCCCTCGTGCACGATGGCCGCGTACATAGTGTAAGCGTTGTGTTCCTGAGCCGGCACAGTGGGAAGGCTCACAGTTTTACTGTAAATTGTTGGCGACATCAGTTTATTCTGAGTAAGCTTCTTCGCGTCGAACCTGGTAAAAAAAATTGACAGTGAATACATTGAAAATACTTCAATTGTATTATTCTCTATCAGTTTCATCAAATTGATTGGACATTAAATAACATAATATCAAATCATATACTAATATTATAAAGAGAGAACCTTGTATTTTTGTATTTTTGTTTGTATTGAAATAACTCAAGAACTACTGGGCCGATTTCAAAAATTCTTTCACCATTAGAAAGCTACATTATCCCCGAGTAACATAGACTATATTATTTAAATATACGATATGATATAATTTAAATATACCAACGATATAACTGAAAGACTTACTTGAAGTTTTTGAGTACGACGATGAGATAACGCGGCGTATACTCGACGAAGGAGCGGCGCTCGACATCGCGCTTGCAAGCGCACACGGTGCACCTGTACCGGTTGTCCTCGGTCAGCAGCTCAGAGGCGCAATAGTAATCCACCAGACTCTGCACGGTGTAGATGTGATCCTTCTTCGCATCGTGGAAACCGAGATGGAGGTCGCGGAAGACATCGCGGGACTTCGATCTACCGGCGCAGATCACACATTTCATACGGCAAAGTGTAACACCGCCGAAAATATAGTCGACCTTCGAATCAGGAGAATCCGCCGGCGGGGATTCGGGCTCCGTTGTCTTCTGACGCTTGCGGCTGTTACCAGATCCCTTGCGAGTGCGCTTCTTCGATGCGACGGTGGTATCTGCAAATGTTACATTTCAATCAAGTGTTTGAAATAAAGGATTCTTAATATAAACCATTATACGAAAGCTTTAAGTTGTAATTTCTACATTATTGCACTAATCTCGAAAGTTACTGAAATTCTAAAAATACAATATAAAATAACAAAATTTACCAGTGCTGCTACCGGCCACTGGCTCGTCGAAAGTAAAAACATTATCCTCTTGGCTGAAAAAGAAAATGTTTCGATTAAAATAAATTATTAATAGAATTATTAAAATAATGTTGGTTTGAAATTGTATCTCCTGTTAAGTATTATTGTGATTGGTCATAGAAGTTAGATAAGAAGGAATGAACGTCTTACCTGGTAGGCGAGGTGAGTGGAGGAGGCAGGCGCCGACGATGGGTCACAATGACTGGAGGCTTGGAGTAGTCGTGCTCGCTATGCGCCTTAAGCTCATACGACACAAGCACTTCGAAAAAATACCTACGACAAATTGAATGGTCGAATGATATATTCATTAATTGATGACAAATAAACAATTAACATTGACTAGAAATAAGTAAAGTTCAATAATTAACAATCTTTAAATATATATTAAAAAATTAATTTTCGCTATAAAACTGGATTAATTTATTGGGTTTCATTTTATATTTGATACGTCTCCTAGAAATGAATTGGTTATTTTTTTTACAAAATAACACCTACCCCAGGAACTCGGAGGAATCGTGTTGGATGCCGACGTCGAAATTCGTGGAATTCAACGTTACATAAAAATCGCTAGGATCGATTTTATTTGCAACCGAATGCTTCATTTTAGCGAAGAGCTCCGCTAGCTTAGCCCAGTAGGCGCGGTGGTGCAGATTCGTTACCACAAAGTTACTAAACCTGTAACAAACAGAACATAACTTGTAACGAAGGGACCGCATTCACATTTGCTTCATTAAAACTTATAACAGGCGCATCATATTTAACATTTTAGTACAAATAAAAGGAAGTAAGGACAATATTAAAAATAGTAAGCAAATCTATGAACTGTACAGTTCAACATATGTTCAGTTAAAACCTAGCGTATGTAGTGGGATTGACTAGGTTTTTTAAAGTAATCATATCCTTGTGTTTCTGTTATCCTAGTACCGAATAAATATTTTGCTCGTAATCTATGGAAGAAATAATTGAAGTTTTTTTTTAAATAATTTCTGAACTAAAAGCAGATTGCAAACTTTTTTAGTTTGTAAAATATTATTTTTTTCTTTGTGCAGAAAAAATCATAAAAAATAATTGCTAAATTTATTTTATTTTTGAATTCCTTGCACGTCTTATTTCAATCAAAGCGAGATAACAATTAAAAAACTGAACGCGTATAGGCACAAGGGGCGTCAGTTTTAACTGCACAATTAAAACTGTAAAGTTAAAATCTGATACGGCACAACAATCTGGTAACCTCTATAATAAAAAGAAAAAAGGGGGGAAAACAAAATCGGGTTAGACAATAATAACACACACGCAACAGATAAAGAAGGAAGTAAACGCCGCATCGTAGCAACAGGTTGGTAAACAAAAGCGAGGATTGGAGATTCCTCCATCAACAAGGACGCCATAGTCCTTAAGTTGCAAGAAGTATTTGTACATATAAATGTGATATAATAGCACATTGACCGCGACATCGTCCGTGTGGAGTTTAAAACGTCGCTTAATTTTTTTGTCTTACTCCTGGAAACTCTCCACTAACACTTGTAGTTTATGATATGGTATTAAAGTTCAAATTGACTTATAAGTAAAAAAGCTGTGTTTTTAGATATTTTCAGGCAATAAAAAACTTCTCTACAGGTACATTCCTCGTACTTCAAGGAAGGCTCTAAAAAAAAATTAATCTACATTTTTTTAGAGTATTCTTTGAAGTAAGAGGAATGTACCTACTTGCGTAGAGAGGAATGGACTTAAGTACAAGATTTGCGCTTAGCAACATACTCAGCATCATATAAAACATCATAGATTGATTCAGGAGATTATTTTCAACAGTGATCAACTCCAGCTCCACCGACTTGAGAAAACACACTTGTGTATACAAGTGTGTTTTCTGCTGTTTTGAAAATAAGCTCCTGAATTAAAAGTAATGAATACCACACGGAAGGACATTACGTTGCAAGAATTTTGTTCATTGGACTGCAAATTGAACAGTATTGATTTATATAATTGACCGCGCAGCAATTATATCCTAAAAAGTGTCACAGTTGGAATTCGAAACCTAGATTATTTTACACATGCTAACAAGCCACACAGAAACTTTTGAAATTTTTTAAATTTAAACTTTAAATGAACAATCTTCGAAAAAATCCCTTTCCTTCTGTGAATACGCTACAATGTAAAAGTAGTCTAAACGCAAGCAAAATTAAGCGCAAAACAATATGTAAAAAGGCTCATACAAAGCGTTCCTTTCCACGAGGTAATTATGTTTTTATTAATAGAAATATATTTAAAGACCACCAACATAGGGTCCTTCAAGTTCCTCAGCTGCAGTTCCTCTAGTATTGCAAGTGTCAATGAACGTCATCGGCAACGGTGATCCGACTGCTCGTTTGCCCCACCCTTCTCATCAAAAAATGAACTAACTGTACTGCTTTAAAACATTCATAATCAATCACTTCGTTTAGACCACAGGGTATTACGATAAAATTAACATATATTAGGTATACATGCATATGTAAGAATAATATCAATTAAGCAACAAAAAATAATTTAATATAATTGCAATTGAAAGAAAACGGTCGTATATTTCGCAATAGTAGTTAGTCGTTTTACGGAAAAACTTCAATTCGCTTCTTAATATAACTTTAATCCGTTAACTGAACGCGAGCAACACAAAAATGAAACTTCAAAATGGTAACCATCGCTTGATGCACTAAAATCGATACATCTGTCCATATAAAACGTGAAATCTGCTCCTAGCATTTATTGCTATCCATGAGTATTTGCATATTTAAATTATAAAAAGTCAATCAATAATGAGACAGTCTGCATATTCCTAATTAAGTAAAAAGAAAAATATTTTCGCCACGGTTCTCCCCTAAAGGGCCGACAGCAACATATCTACAGTTTCCTTGGTGTTACGGATATCCGGCGGATGCGAGGCGTCGTATCAATTAACAATAAGGCGAGCCGCTGCTTGCGCCCTTCTCCTGTAAGAAGAAGGAAAAGAAAGCGGATACTTACTCTTTGGTTGCCAGCAATGCCTGCATGACGCTGTTAATGTAGCAGCTACTGCCGCTATTCAGGAGACCGATCTTGCGTACAACAGCCCCATCATTGCCCGCCCCCGCCATGTTGTTCTGGGATGTCCAAGCAGGTAGTCTCAAGAATTGGCTACTCCTACTTGCCATATGCTGCTCCAAGCAGGTTACCTAAACAATTTAAAATAATTTTAAAAACGAAGCAAATTAAATAATAAACTGGATTTACAGTAACCCGATGACACCGAGGGGAAAGATACAAATCGATTAAAATCAGTTCTGCATTTCAAGCTATAAGAAGTCGCAATGGAATTGATATAAATATAAAGCCCCGTACATAACATTCATTATAAAATTTTGCAAACACATCTTTAAAAATGTAATAATTATGGAACTTTCATTCCACGAAAGAAAGCGACGGAACCTTGTGAACGTGTGCCGATACCACAAGCATTGAATAGATACCAAAGAACTTCAAAGGAAATACACTAAGAGGGGGAAACTAAAATTTAAAGTTCCGAAGAGCGTCTCAGTTCGAAGTATTCTGATATGAAAGCTTATAAGAAAATCAAATCATATTTTTTTGCTGTACACTGTCCAGAAATAAGTGAGAGCTTATATTTTCATACGCTTTGGTAAATTACAAAAAATAAAGTAAGCATGTACGTATAATGAATTAAAAGCGTTTTCGATGTAACTCATATTTCAGAATACATTTTTTAGTTCAGTTTTAATCGGAGGCAATTATTATCAATTTATTTCATCGAAATAATTTAACGTGGAAATTTAATTAATGAAAATATTCGAGGAAAATCCCTTAAACATCTTTACCGTACAATTAATAAACATGTGTTTACAAATGTATATAAAAATTGTAACCAGAGTTAAAATAAAAAGGACTGTTTTTGATATGCAAATCTGAATCCATCGGAATATGAAAGCAGATGTCAAACGATCACTAATTGCTTTATGCATATGCTACAACGATGTTTCGTATAAAAATACATCGGCGTGAAAAATAAACTTTTTCATTTTAATATAGCACTTTAACAAATAAACATTCGATAACAATAAAAGGCAGGTGGGTGGTAAGGTCGCTTTTGTAAGATTCCACTTATGGTATATATTTAGATGTTTCCACGGAACAATTATAATTGCTTCGTGGAAAAAAAATAGAAGATTTTTATTTGGAATTCTATATTGGTAATATCGTTCTGAAAACAACAGATCTTTTAGTTTGCAAAACGACTACCAAAATACATGTTTTTTAAATATGTAATCTTTACATATAAAAGAGTAAACTGACTCAATTATCAACGCATAGCTAACTCTTCCCTTCTTGACTTCTGGGTCTGGACCCTTAAAGACTTCATTTTGCGCAAGAGTTTATATTACTACTTAGGGGAGCACTAACACAGGATTTTACGAAATTGAACCCTTAAGGGTCCGAAATGGGGTCAACGTTTGTATGGATCTAAGTGATTCATTCATTCTACAGAATTGCATGAAAAAAAAACGATTAATGTTCTTCAGCACAAATAATGAACTATGGCATTAAAGAATTTTATAAAATGTTACCTTGGGGGCTAAAAAGGGGGTTAAAGTTAGTAAGTAAATTATTTTTAATACTTTAAAAGCGGACGAAGTGGCTAGCGACCGCTAGTAGGTAATATTTTAGTTTTCCAAAGTTCTTTAAAAAAAATTGAGATCAATAGTAGAAAGAGCATCAATTTTAAAATCATAGATTAAGTTGTGGGACTTTATATTTTATATCTTTCCTAAAAAGAACCAAACACAGCTTAAAACTGCCTTAAGTTATAAAAGAAAAATCATATTATACTTAAATCGTGTTAAACGATACCTTTTAACTGTTGTTAAATAAAATAAAAAGAAGGAATTAAACACAGAAATAATAAAAAAATAAAACAACTTGTTGTAGATACGACTATTCAGTTACCGACGGACGTTGGTCTATGTGCCCAGCATGTGAATAAATTTAAAACTTTGTCGCAAAATATGATCTAAAAATAATAGAAGCTATCTATCACCTTTACAATAGAAAATTACAGATTTTATAATTACTTTATCGCCGAGTTAGAAATTATAACACTTTTAGAAATTAATTAAACTAGATAAATATAAAAATCTTCGTAAATACCGCTTCCGCCTCAACGTTGATTTTTTTTTAATTTAAATTTTAAACAGTAAACTATTATTCTTTTTTTACACGTCGGCTAAATAATTTATAAATATAATAGTTAATATAAAACCTACTTTCAAATTCCGTATTCAATTAGGGAAACTTCGTCGCCATCCGCTGCTTCAGTCAAATATCACGCAAATTAAAGTTTGAACCGTCCGCTGCACTAAGATAATTTATAGATTCACTATTGAAAATGTGCGCTCAAAGCTATCATCGCTGAGCACAAGAGGACGTTCCCCGTCAACAGCAGCAACCGTTTGCCGCTCCAGGGAGCTAGTGTTTGTCAGGCAAATTCAACGTCGACGTCTGAACCTAGACGTCAGAGGGTGCGCAACGCGATTGCGCAGTCCTGCAACTAATTAGGTTCGTAGCACAAAAAGTGCTCCCTCACCCGGTAGCTATTCGTTCAACTTTTATATAGTGTAATAACTGTTATTAAAAAATCTGGAAGCGCGGCTAACTCTATCTTACCTACTCCACAAAATACGATTAGAATACCACACTTTTCAAAATCAGTCCAGTTGTTTAGACTAGGTGGTCACAAAAATATATTAGCGGAAAACTATACCCTATAACTCTAAAAAATAAACTATAAAGCCCCTAATTTTATACTCTTACATACATTGTGAATTGATTAAAGCCAGATACAGTATTAGAAATGCCTGAACTGATGCAGCACGGAAAAACGTGTTAAAAGTTAGTCTGAAGCTTAGGAAAAGGGAACGAAACATGTGCGGTACGTGCATACTAATTGATTGTTTGAAAACTCGTAAATTCAGAACGGACAAACGAACTGGAAACCGTATTGCTCAAGTTTGAAACTGCGCTTTAGTTTTTTCATTACAACATAATGTTGTAATTTGGAAAAGGTTTTCGCTCGGTTGTCAGGCCTTATCGATCTAACCGTACAGAGGTATTTATGATACAAACCTTCTTATTTTACATACTTATTTCTTTTTTAAAGTCTTAATGTCAAAAAAGAAAATGCTATTAATTTTACAATCTAAAAATATTAGTTAAAGCAAAAAGCTTACTTAGCTATAATAGTACATGCTAATAAATGTTACGTGCAATAACTTAATATTATTTTATCAATTTCTACGACTAAAATAAAAAATACTATACTTATTATCTAGGTGAATACATTTTAAAAATGACCATACAATGTAAATTAAAACTACATAGTTAGTACAACTGTGAGAGCTGTGGCAACCATAATTTAGACAATGTGCGCGTCGGACCGCGCTATTGGAACAGGAGTATAGGTATTTTAATGAGAAATTCACTTCAGTTGTTACACGATAGATCCCAACTCGAAATTAGTGCTTCCATTGTTCGTTCAGCTAACCGTACGGATTTCCGTGTAAATGTTAACCATACTGTGCTATTAACCGTCAATTTCAATTTTCTCGTCGTCTGTATATCAGATGTATAGTTATACGAGTATCCTTTCTTTTTTCAGAGTATTAGAAGATTTTATTATATTACAAAAGCTCACCGCGTAACCCGAATTATAGATTTTTTAGTTTTGTGAACTATTGTTAGTGTTAGAACTGGTTGAAGCGTTTTATTTTTCATCAGTTCATTGACACGTCAAAAAATATTTGTTCCAAGTTGAGGCTGTTTTTTTTCTTATTATTTAATTAAGGATAAAAATATTTCTAATAAGTTTTTATTGCTAAAGTATTGTTAGTAAAGCGTTATTTTAACAAATTATGTTTGAGAATTAAATAACTCACCACAGAATTGTATCTATTGTTGAACCTGATAAGGTCCTGGCCCAACAACGGCGCTCGGACATGGTCTACCATCGCCGTTGTTATGTCAACGACATTCTGCAATAGCTGCCAGCTCCACTGTCGGCTGTCAGCCACCAGGGCGTTCAGCACCTCACCCAAATTTGGAGCGACCTTTGAACGTTGAATAATCTATGACCACTTTTTCAGGTGCACTACTAGTCGCGCGATTCTGGCCCTTAGCAATACTAACGTTGCCGCGACTGCCACAGTTCGACCAGAGTCGTGCAATTAGTTGCGTATCTATTGGAAAATTGGCGTACTTCCTGCTTCCGTTATATGGAAGAAAAACATACTACTTTTATCTCATTAGCTGTTAACTAGATACAAAATAAACATCTCACGGGAAGGGCGAGACATCATTATTTTCCTCGAAGACTAACAACTTCCGGTTATCGTTAAAATATATATTATAACATATTTGTCTAATTTATATCAAGGAGGGTCATGATAAATAAAAGAAAATCGGAAATAAATATTATGTACATTACTCTCAGGACCTTTCAGTTTAAACATTTACAGAATTAAAGCCGGATCCATATCCTTGACAAATCTCAACAAACCGTAGCAAATTCAAACGTGTAAATACATAGTTTGCTCTGACTCAGTTTCGTGTATGTACTGATGGCAACCTGAGGTGCATTTGGGACCCGGGAGTACTGATCACAAGGATAAAAACAAAACAGCTGATGCGTGGAGTCGCTTTAGTATATCATTGATAAGCCAGTGAATAAAATGAAAACTAAAAAAATATTTTAATAAAAATAAATTAAGCCAAACTATGGCCGAAACAAACAGAATGCACTCGCAGGCGCGTGAATGCCGTTTGTTTCCAAAATCATTACAAACGTTTACGGCGGAGTTTGCGGCAAATGTCAAGGGTCTGGATACGACTTAATATTTATATAATAGGCAAAAAGAAAGATTTAAACAAAGCTTACCTTATCAAGAATGTTGTTGGTTTCGCGGAGAGAAGCCATTACGTGAAAAATGACTTCTGCATTAGACTGTCGGAGAGCCGTAGGATTATTGACTGCCAATAATAGGCGAGACAAATTATCCTTGCTTACTTCGATCAGAACCTCATACTGTTCGTTCTCCTGCAAGGTTCCAGATCTATTCAGTATTTGATACCCAATAATATTTAACATGTATAATTTGAGAACCGGACAATAGAATTTAAGTACTTGGTTTCATTCTTAAATATCGATTTTAAAAGCTAAGAAAACATATTAATGGAATTTACAACGGTATTGAGCCACGTTACACTTCTGCTAATTAGATCTATTCTCGTTACGGCATTAAAATTCACTAGTAGAGCAAAGATCTCTAGGAAAAACATGCCACTTGGACATACTACAGATTCTTTGAACTAATTAACTTATTTTGGTAATAATAATCATTAGACCCATTGATTAATTAGTAATCGACCTGAAGACAGCATCATTCCGTAGATAATAATAGGTTATGTAATCAAAAAAGGAAAGTAGTAAATGCACCCGCTTGACACGTTCGGTGCTGCAAACTCGCCTAGTGAGTTTACCATAATTTCATTCCAGCGTCGTCGACTCGCCTTGCGAAAACTAATCTGGTGAAATGAATCCTTCTTATAAGAAGACATAGTACAAATCATATTGGGACTGGTTAAGTCAACCTTACAGTCAACGATGTCATTTTTATATAAAAATCCAATAAAACCGCGTTCTATAAACTTCAATTTCCTGCAAGTTCCTGCAATTGATTGAGTACACCGCTATATGAAATATAGTTTCGCAACGTCGACTTGCGAAGAACACAAGTGGAGTCGTAAAATGAAACTTAACTTTGAATTTATAAGACGGCCGTTCCTTTCCTTATACTAAGCAAATTTCAGCAAATTTTCAATTTGTATACTTAAAAATCCATTATATCAATATTTAATAACTTAAACATCGACAGGTTAGTTCAAATTTACGGATTATAACACATTCTTAACAAGTTCCGTCCATAACAAACTAGTCCGGTTAATCCGTAGAACTGAACGTATAAAAACCCCTTCACATTTTAAACACCTATTCTATAATAGTATACAAACCACATAACTTATTATTATAGGATTGCGGAGGAATGAATTATTTTTTTTTAAATAACAATTTATGACTTTACTTAAATCTATCTTTTTCTCTTACATCTTCGGAAACAATTTCCGCTATGTGATTCACGGTACAGGAACACGGGGAAATGACGGTTGTTCATTATTATGCCATTGTGTACAGTCAAAGAATTAAATGAGCGAATATCATATAGCAAATTGTACCCTAACTTTATCTTAGAAAGTCCTTTAGTAGAAGCTTTAAATGCTTAATTTCAAATTATCTATTAATATTAACTATACAGAACCGTATTTTACACTGTATTTACTTGTTAAAGCATCGTTTATTACAGTAATTATAGATTTTTTGAATTCTATCATATTTATAAGTTAGAACAATAATGTTACAACGTCGAAAACCTTTTCGTCTTTCGTAGTTTACAACTCGAGCTATAAGGTTAGGTAACATTAATCCCTAATTAAGATTGCACTTTAAAACAAAACATTGCTACGATATGGGAAAAATGTAAAACCAAAAATAAAATAAAAATTATATAACTTTTCTACGGATGTTCAATCAAATTAAAAACAAAGAGCGAACCAGAATTGTAAACTTAACAACGTACAAACATTTTCGCAGATTCTATAGTATAAAAATGTATCAACACAACGATTGATAATAAACGTAAGTGCTGATGCCCATTTTTCGTCCATATTTGTTGGAGGCAACTCAATTTTCATTTTTTTATTACAAACGCTGTGAGAAAATTGCATTAATGGAAATACAGTATGCGGAAACAATTTAATTGAATAAAAATATAGGTAACTTTTGTTCCATACTGCGTGCTGTTTGTGTTAGAATGGATTTTTTTAAAGGATTTGAATACTGAAAACAATATATTTTAATCCGTAACGAGAATAAAATGTTAAAAAAAACAAAACGTTAATTTCATAAAATACGTTCAAAATAATAAAAATATACAAAAGCAAATTCAAAATATAATTATATAAAAAACAAATATGAAAATAAAATAAAACCACAATATACATCATAAGTAGGTATTCTATCTTAAGTACACAGCTTTTATATAGCTTATATAAATTTAATTATCTAACAAGACCTCATCTCTGCTTATGAAAGCACAAAAGCGAACTTGCGCGGGTACTTTATTTCTTAGGTAGCATGATAGTGAAACGTGATGGCGTACAACTTAAGATCAAGTGAGTCTGCTTCTTAAATGATATTAAAAAGTGAATTTGACGGCAGCACTCAGCCGTTTAATAATGAAAATTATGATTTTTTAGTGTACATTCTATGTTAAGGAACTGCTAAAGTAACCATTATAAGACTCTGAGTGCTGCAATTATTTGATTTGACTTTGAGGTCAATACTAAGATGCGATATGTTTCGGATACCTGAAAATCTTTCAAATCATTTCAACAAAACCATCAAATCATTTCACCTAATTAATGAATTAATTTCAACGTTGCATATATCGAAGCTTAACTCCAATGACTACTACTTGTACTAACCTCCAATTTCTTCATGTATCCGAGGACCCAATCACTTAATGCCGGCGATGCGTTCCACTCCGAGATCCAACGGTAGAGGCAGGCGAGAGCGGTGCCTATGGTGGCCGCAGACGGGCCGCCTTCCAGCCAACGGCCGGTGCCGAAAGTGACCTCGGTGTCAGATCCATCAAGCACGATGAGAATCACTGACATAGCAGGACGAGCATACGAGGCTGCAACAAAAATCTTCTTTAAGTCTTTAAGTTCTACTTTAAGACCCCTAATTGTTTCGACGGTATTCAAATCCGCTTTTGTACTCTAGTCTGCCGAGACCGAAAAAAATGGAAGTAAACCTCTTCCAGTGTTATGTTATTAGTTCACATAAATGTTATTATAACTACAATACGAGCATAAAACTCGATTATGAAAAAATAAAGCAAAATAATTTATGTGCAGCGCATTCTTCTTAATGCAGTGAGGAAAATATCGATTTTATTGATAGATTTTTAACGCGAACATCAAAAGCTACTTTTCAGCTTTCATGATATTTATTAGCAGATATGTAAAATATCTATGTATTATACAATGCTGCTTTGCGATTAAGCAAACGAATCTAAACGCCTACGTTATTTTCACATCCCCCAAAACGTGATTTTCATTTACCGTTTTTAACTTAACGTATTAAGTCTGCTTAATTTCATAACAATGTTAACCGACGTGAAATACTTGCTTATAACGCAAATGCCAGTCTAAATGAGGAATTTATACGCAATTCTAACAATTTGATTAGTTTAACTAGAACTTATACATAATATTAGAAGAATAATGAGAATGAAAAACCTACGCTCGATTAAGTTTATAAAATCATACAAAAATCATTGTTTATTAGTATGCTAAGCTTGCATTGTTGAAGAAGCTTCTAAACGAATGTTATAAAATTTGCAAATTAAAGAATAAAGTATAAAAAAAACAAATAGATAGTCAAAAGAAACCACTGGATTTTCACCGTGATTTTAAAATTATAAGATTTTCTTAACGTAACTACTATAATGGTTGAAAACTTATAAAATAACTGAAAAATGTTAGAACAAAGTTTTGTACCGAAGCCGTAACTATGCTCTACTGCATCTCTGTAAATGAAGGGAAACTATCAGCAACTAAGAATTTATTTCATAATAACCTGTAATCCTTATTATTACAGCATTAATTAAAAGCTCAAACTCAGTATACTATTATTAAGTTATATAGCAACATTTCCTTCCCTTTTTAACTATGATACATAATAATTAAACGCAAATTATTTTGTATTTTGTGACACGCTAGTCAGAACACATTTTGCAAAAGCTTCGGCACTAAAATGAGCCACGTTCAAAGTTAATCCAATTCTCGCAAGCATTTCTATCTATTTAGACGAGTGAAAATAGACCAAATTACTCGCAGAGTAATAAATTGCAAGGTAGATAATATAATAAATATTTCTATGAAATGAATATGCAAGGATTCGATTTTTTTAAGCAGCAAACCTATAAATGGAACCATATTATCAAACGTACATATTGTCGAGAAAGGTAAAAGCTACTGGGAAAAGCTGGCTTGCGAGTGCATGCCTCGCCCCATAGGTAATCAGATTACAGAGGGCTCCATTTTATTGAAAGCTAAAATTGCACTGGAAAAGACCTATTGCGACTATCATATTTATTTATATTCATAGTAAAAGTTGGAAATGGCTGACTATATCAGTCAACGCACGGGAACTAGACTTGCAAATTTTGGTAGGATAGCAAGGAATTTATTCATCAACGAGGGAGTCGGTCTCGACTGCGTCGGGGAAGAGTTAGAAAAAAAGTAGCCTATAATAATTCGGCACACATCATCTATCTTCCAATGAAAGTCACCCAAGTCGTTCCTGAGATGACGCGGAACAAACAAGGTTCGCGAGAACAGGAAAAAAACGGTTTTTCGTTTGAGTTAAAGCAAAAACATTATGTGTTCAAAATATATTTTTTCTTTCGATATCACATGCAGACACACAAGTTTATTACATGTATAAATTAGGTCATACAACATCCTGGTGATAACTGTAATAAAAATCTGGTATGTGCTCTGTAGTTACCGTTTGCAGAGGAGTAGTAGATGAAAATTAAATATTTCTGTAATATTTCGCGGGAGTTCCGACGAGAGTTTTAACTCGGATTTCAAACGATAAACGAAAGTTTCAACTGAACTAAACAATGCCCCGCGTCGTCCTTTGTAAGCGGACCTCGTTTGACGGTATTTAATATTAGTTTTACGTAAATAGATGCATTTAATAATGCCTCGCTCAAAGTTAAATTTGCTAAAAATAAAAAGCAGAAAGAAATGCACAATGCATACATATATTGTAGGTACATTAAACGAACCTAAACAACAGACTTAAAATCTATGAAGCTTCTTACCTGGTATAAAAGCTCTTATTACGAGCACTTTTGTAAACTATGTAAAAAATCTTTACGGAACTCTATTAATTTAATCAATAGGTATAAAATCACAGTTTCATTAAAGTAATCAAAATGTACATAATTAGATCACCACATCACTCACTATCTTCAAACTAGGATATTAATGTCCTAAAGGATCAGATTCAAATATAAAATCATAGAACGCTGAAATGATAAGACATTTATATTGTCTAACAGTCAACTCCATACGAGTATTTACCAAGGTAAGGGGGATTGTGAGCTCCGGGCGGCCAGTCTGGACAGACTGGATCGATTGAAAAGAGTTAGGTGCGTTTTGTTTTGTTTCCCAAAATCTCTAACGACCTAATACTGCAATTAATATTAAGGTAAGCACTGCCTATAAACACTATCAGACGTCAACATTTGTACGGAGTTTGCAGGTTAACGTGGTTCTGGTTACTATTTAAGACACTGTGACATATTTAAATGATGGTTCAGTATTCGGCCAATCATCATAGTGTCTATAGATTTTATCGATTTAAACAGGATCCATCGGACTACTAATTTCTTGCTTAAACCTAAACTAAAGATTCGGTGGCACTGGACTTGTTAAATTGTATAATAGTTCACTTACTTGGATCGGATATTATCGCGAAGAATTTATCCAAAATGGCGTTGATGAGATCATTGCGCAAAGGGTGATCCAAGGAGGTCACGAGGCGCACGAGGTAATCTTCGACGGTTGTTAGAAGACACCAAAGCTGATCTTCTGTGCCCACAGTTTCGCCTAGGACAAAACATATTTTTTTTTAGCATAGAATTCAAAAGGGTATTAAGTAATCAATTTCGTCGAAACATCAGCTTGCATGTATTATTGGTAGGTTTGTGATTGTAATTTGTGTTCTTTATGATATATAATGCTTAACAGATATTTTAGACCCATAAAATTATTTACGAATATGTCCGTTATTCCTGGTAAAATAACGACTACTCCGTTAGTATCAATAGAGAACACGCCCAATTAGCGTTCTAGTCTAGCCTTCGTCTCAAGTCAGTGGGATTGTTAAAGTTTCTAATAGACTTGGTGAAGCTTGCAACTGTTGAAATAGAGTAACCGATACATTCTCGATCTTATAATAGAAGATACATATATATTCCATTCCCATCCAAAGTCTACATTAAACCAAATATATGAACGTCTAGTTCTATAAGTAGCAGCCATTAAGATATGTCAATACATCTTCTACGTATTTTGGTTAAATTGTGAAATAAAGTGAAGTGATATTATTAAGGAATATGTAGTAAGTAAATGTTGTTTAGTTATAGGATGTAAGAGTTCGACTTGTCATATTATGGAAATGAGTTTTAGCAATAATGTAGTATGTCTTTAGTAAAAATATTTCGATTTTGAATTAAAACGATATTAAGTAACGTATATTAAGTAACGTTAACGTATATTAAGTATTTACCATTCGATAAATTAGTACACTTAATATGGTGGTACACGATAATTAAATTTGTGGTGTGTTGGTTAAGCGAGGCTTTTACAAATTTTGTATCGGTCAAAATAAGAGCTATGATCTATATGGTAGCCACGGTTGACTAAAAGCATGTATGATGTAACTTTAATGTATCGAACGATGCATCGCCATCATTACCGAGTTCACGGTACAAATCAATAAACCAGTACACATATATTTTAGTGCGCGCGAACGGGAAATATCGATGTCCATCTCTTGTCGAAAAACAATGTACCTACTTATGAACACAAAGTATAGTATTTAAATTAGAACTCACATCAAAACTCTAAGTAAGAAAGGCATAGTTTAAAATATACTTACTTAGGCATGTCACAATGTTGAGACAGCTATCGATGACCTCGCTGGCAGGCGGAATGTAGTTCGGCTGTTCGTTTATCTGGCCGATGTAGTTCGCCACGTGGTTCAGCTCCACCTCGACCTGAAGCAGCTGATTGGGGTTGTCATCGACAACCTCGCGTTTCTTCACCACCATCCCGCTAGCTGTGAACAAATGACAATAATTAGAATGGCGAGCCCATAATAACCAAAATTAAGGTATGATACATTATTTCGCATCGAGCTGATGAAAATTATGTTAAAATTGATTGGTGTAAATATCTGATAAATCAACGTGATAACTTTAGACCAATTGAAATTTTGCATAGATCTTTCTGTAACTATAGCGCCGAACACTAAGAAAATTTTTTACTTAACCCATCTCGTAAAGGTCTGAAACCTTTTTTATGGCAAAGAAGTTATTCGTTCGACGGAAATACTTAATAATTTACAAAATGTTGCTGCACAAAAAATGAGTAGGTGATTTTTTTCGTGTTTTATGGAAAATATTATTTTTGGTATTGATTAACTTAATTACTTTTATCTAAAAGCCCCCCATCGCACTTTTCTGGGTTCAAGTATAATAATATGTATTCCAAACATACCTACTACTTTTAAGCTTTATAAGAATAATTGTAACTTCAATATTTAATTTGACCGGATCAAATAGGCAAAATGGCGCAAGAAGCGTTTATGTGTATGACTCAACGTTACATTTATACTAAGGACGGACCTCATAGACAGTAAAAGCCTTTTCAAACAACGTTAAACTTGGCCGTAGAACTACGATTAAGGTATTAATTTTAAAACAGCCTATTAGTGACAGAGTTACACTAAGAACTCACGAAGCGATATTTATCCGCTCTCGAAGCGGTTGCAGTCCGCAGCTTCTATAGAATACAAATAGGTACAAATTTAAACTACAACTAACGACGCGTTCGACGTCCCCGATGTGCGCGGTGGCAGGTGGCGGAGCAGGCCGTACGGAAATCGCTCCGTGAGTTCTCAGCGTTAGATCGATTCTGTTTTAAAAACGGAAGCAAACAGGTAAAGACATACCTCACATACATATTAAAAGTTGCTGTCCGCTTTATTCTGCTCTTTGTCACAGCGAAATGTTTAATTATCTATATGCAGTACATTATTTTTTCCGTTTCAGAAAACACTCTTTATTCCCATAGAGAATAATCTGTTAACATTGATCCGAACATAGCTTAGGACATGCCCTTGTTTGCGTATTGGAGCGTAAACAACTTCATATAAACGATAATTTTCTGTTTTGAATATTCATCAAATGTTTGATTCGATTATTCACAACTGAACGAAACAATCCAGACGACCACGCAAAAACTAAATACGAAGCAAATAACAAGAGGACAAAAGTTTTAATCGATGGATTTATTAAGTATAAAATGTAGTTAAAAGTTTCCCATTAACAGAGAATATGCAACAATGTTAAATACCGCAGTTCGAGTTATCAGTTCAGAACAAGTAGCACAAAATCTATACAAAGCACTTAAAAACTATGAGACTAGCGTTCGAAACATAAATAGAGAGCAAAATTTTATTTTATCCCTTCAATTTGAAATTAAATATCCATCTTAAAAATTAAATTATTTTCTAGTCTACATACAACACACTGAAGTTTCTAGTAAACTATTAGCAAATAAAAGATAAAAGGGAACACGGTTTCCTACTCCTTTGTGATTAAAAAGCTTTTATATAATTAAGTAGACGTTGTGTTGTGTGTAGAAGATATCTGGAAAATAGTATATATCAAGTCTGCAGTGATTTTCCGAAGATACAAGACTATACTAAGATACAAAGTATAAAATAGCCGTATGTTGGAGAATAGAAAAAAATACATATTTAAATGTTATGTTAAAATAGCTTCTATACTTTTAAGGAGACTTCCACTTATACAAGTCCCACACTAAGGGTCCGTTCATACTGGTCAAAGCGGAGTGCAGAGCAGATTTTTTTATCACAAATAAAGTAATACTTTGATACAAGGTTTAATTTTTGCACTTGCTTTTGACAAAAAGACTTGCAAATTAAAATTAAACCTTATTACAATCCTATAAAGCTCAATTTTATTTGCGGTAGAAGTCGGCTCTGCTCTCCGCCCGTCTGCGTAACAGACCCTTTGTTACTATTTTTATACTCTCCATTAAATCAATACGGGATATTTTTTTCATACACGTTTATGGTGAATTAAAAATACATAGTTCTAATAAGCACTCTGTTACTTGAACTGTATAATTAATATTATAAAAAAACATATTATCCTATAAAGGAGTAAATCATGCATATTTTAATAGCACATGGTAGACACGAAAAATAAAAAAAGTTAAGTATAAGCAAGAAACAAACTAACATGTTTTATTATTCTGCGTCTGCGTATACAATTAAAGGAAACTTATGATGGTTTTTATAACAATATATTTTCATACAATTTAAGCACTACTTTTAATTATAATAAGTAAGTTTTTGGTCGCGACTCCTTTTTTTTTTCTTTCTTTAAAAATTATTAAATATTCCCCAGGTTACTCAGTGAATTACCAGCTTTCTAATGGTTTTTCAAATCAAAAATTTTAAGTTATTCCTCCTATACATTTAAATACAAATGTTTCTACTTTCTAACATTAATAGATTTAAAGCAGAACTAAATTTCTGCAGAATGTAGGTTTAAAATTATCTATGCGAAACCATCAAAGGATACGTAGCATACCTACACAGGAGCGTTCTTGGTTGAGGTAAAGGTTCTCAAAGTTAAAGCTCGGCGGACCTAAAATCCGTTGAAGCGTAGACGGATATAGTGTAGAGACAAATTAATCAAACGAATTTAACGGTGCATCGGTTCTCTGAGGACAGATAGCATCTTGCAACGATTTACTAAAATGTGCAGTCAAACGGATAAAAGCAGTTTCGTGAGCGGTGATACTCAAGGAAATGAATACTCCTTACATAAATCGAAATCTATAGTGTATTAAATGTTTCTTACGTCGTCCTGTAAAGCTCAAAAGTTCTTTCTAGGAGTACTTTTGTTAGACGTGTGATTAAAAACATGAAAAGTATGCGAAAACACTGCAAACAATACGGTACTCCTGCGTGAATATATTGTAACAACGCATCAGACATAGTATTGTAATATTTTACCTGAAACAATATTTCAATAAGTATCTAGTCTAGTTTCTAGACGTACAACTATAATACTGTGTAAGCTTATTAAATTTTAGAATTCCAGTAAGCTTATGTTGTCGGGCTCCTCGCCTGCGCGTGCCGGAGTTAATGTTTGCAGGATCGATGCACAACTAGTTATGGAACACAGATAACAAAGATGTGCTTCGTTAAAACACGAATTACCGAGTCAAGAAACAGAGGATTTTTTTAATTGCTATAAAAATCTCTTTCACCCTATGACTTCGGAGACGGATATTTGGCTTAGTAGTAAGTCCTATTTATCGCGAACTCGTACTAATGAAGTGAAAGAATAAAGGTATAAAAAGTGGTATTATTAAATTAGTTTTCACATAATTGTCCGGTAAAAAAATCTCATTAAAAACTCAATCAAGTCAAATTATTATTTATCGTTGCACGCTTTTTACCTTACATATTGAATTTATATTTCTTCTTCCTGCAGGAAGGTACGTCAAAGCAACGGATGTTGTGCGTCTGACATGAAAACAGTTTTAAAGTGAATTCAATTTAATTCAGTCAGCTGCACCTTACATTTTGAAATACGTACGTGAAAGTATCACAAATGTATGGAAAATTGAAAAGAGTTTTTTGCGAATGAAAATATATTTGTTCCATTAATTTGCATAAAACGGAAACGACAAATAGATCATTGATAAATTAGAACAAATTTTGCGATTTTACTTTTAATAAATTCGGTTTTAATATTTCCGTAAAACACTTTAAAGGTTTCGACCCATGATGGGCTCCATTTTCCGCAACTCCACGACTAGCGCGTATTTTGCGTGAATACACATATCTTTGAATTTTTTCACTTTATGCTTCTTATGTAAGTTGTTTAAATCAATAAATTACTATTACTCGTAAATTGGATGTCATGACAAGGCGAAATGCATCTAAACTTAAGCATACTTTAGTCGTATGTAAAAAAGCAAGCATTTCAAATTACGGGCATCTCAAATAAGCAATTTATGTGAAATTATCAACACAATGTTAGCAAACTATGCTAATAATAATCATAATTTAGCAAAGATCTTATTAATAAACTCACGATATTTATAAGTTAATTTATCAGTACGAAGATTTAACGAAAAATTTAACTCTATGAATTAAAAAAAAATCAGATCAACATGTTGATAACGACCTTGAAACACTGTTTGTCTGACCAGAGGCTTTTTACCTGCCTCCCTTTGGATATTAGAAATAAATATATATACTATGTTTAATACTAGAAACCCTCGATTACATACTTCATAATTTACATCTTAATAAAAACTTAATAATTTGCATACAAATAAAATCTTAGTATAAATATTAACGAGCACACTTTCAGGTTGTTTCGTTGTCGTCTTTAACACGAACGATAAATAGATTTTGCAGAGAAAATTAGTTTAGCTTTAAACTTGATAACTGCATACCTGATTTAAAAAGCAAGTGAATTTACTCCATATAAAATATACGAAGTCATAGTACAGACTACGGAATTGCATCTTCATCGTTTTATTAACTTAGCGCTGAGAAAATCTAGAATATTTTAATACTAAGAGTTGATGAGATTTAAGGAGAAATCTCAAAAGAGAGAATCTTATTACAAGGCAATATTGCTTTAAAGGAAATACGCAAAGTAACTAAAGTCGAACCTGGCGAATAAGGCGAATAAGCGAGAATCCGAGGGACTGCAATATTTGTCTCGCTTATAGAGATTTCTCACTAATCCAGTGCTCGCTTACCCAGGTTCGACTGTAGGGAATGTAAATTGAAATTTTAAAAAAATTTTGAAATTTGAAATTTTTGAAATTTAAATAATGGTTGTTGACTTGTCATCTGCACCTTTTTGCTATTTATATGACGTTGAGCGTCGGTGGCTCAGTGGTTTAGCTCTTGACTTGTGAACTGCAGGTCCCGAGTTCGAATCCCGCCATGTACCAATGTGTTTTTCGCTTTTCGAATTTCATATGTACATATTTACCCGACGCTCTTACGGTGAAGGAAAACATCGTGATGCAACCTGAACATATCGGCGAAGAAATTCAAAGATATGTGTGAAGTCGACCAACCCGCACTTGGCCAGCGTGGTTGACTATGGCCTAGGCACCCCTTAGGGGGTAGGCTCCGTGCCCCTCGGTGGGGACGTATAGTGAGCTGGTGATGATGACGTTGGTACAAGAGATTATTGTCTTCAATATCAGTTGCTTTTATCACTTCCTTTCATACAGACATTGTTAAACCTTATTTTATCGCTTACCTACTAATATTCTAAGGCTAATAATCTACTGTAAATTAACAGACTCCTTTCCATTTTTTTATTTTACACAAATAAAAAAATCAATCAATAAATTTGGAACAAGTAATTAAATCCAAATGTTAAAAAAGCCAAAACATTTTTTTTAAATTCTTTTACATTAAAGTAATGAAGTACTTAATACATAGATAGTTTTAAATATGAATACTATGTTGTTGTCAATGCATATATTATAGGCGCCACGAAGAATAGAGTTGATGCGTTGACAGGCAATTACTTGAGGTATTGGCAAGTCCCCTCGGTGCAATACAAGTAGGTTACAATAGAGTTAGTAACCAATTTAGTCCTTGTTGCATTGTAATCTTGAGGTTGTTGAACTTTGAATAGATTACATGTCTAAGGTAAGGATTTTTTTGTGTATATGTTAACAAAATTTCAAAATGTATCTGCTCAGTCTGAAATTAACTAACAAGTAATCATGCCCTATATGGAGCCTTCGTAATGAATGCTCTTGCTTCTGTATCATAAACATTTAATATTTGTTTCTTTCTATTTCCTACACTACTATAGTACTAAATCAGGTCATTTTTTACATTAATAGAAATATATTATTTTTATACAATTCCTATTGATACCTACCTATAACAAATTCAACTTATACTAAGCCACAAGAGACTATATTATGCACTCATAAAATTTCATGTTGACTTATACATTTTAAAACCGTTTTCTTATTCACATTGTTATTCCGTATTTATATGCAAAAGGTCAGAAAACTGTAGCATGCATTTATAACAACAAAAAACGAAGGCCTGCTCGGTAGATTAAGTTTTTCAAGGATTTAAAGGATATCAAATAAATAGCATAAACAATTTTTATCTATGTGATTAAATTTTCAAACTTCATTTTTCACTTTATTAGGATTTATTTAGTATGTATTAAATATATTCAATTGACAATTAGAATGCACTATAAAATTATCTTACTCAAATTAGCTCTTTAGATAAACTTTTAATCAGTTGTACATATTCATTTTGATATGACAAAGTAAAAAAACAACATAGTTCAGTGTTAAATGAACTTGTATGCTAAATATATTAATTATTTTATTTAAAATTACACAATAGTTTAGTTAATGAAATTAGTGTTTTAAAAGTTGCGACATTCGTAATAATATAGTACCTTCAAGTATTATGTTTGATTTAAGTACAAATTATGTAAATTACCGATTTACGCCTTATTTTTAAACGATGCGTAGTTAAAATTAAAATTTTATAAACAATAAATATTTGTAATACTTACTGTATTATTTACTTTGGTAACAATGTCGCTATACTAAGCATTATAGGTACACCGTTCGAATTGTATTTAAGATGTACTTTTAATACACTTTACAACAATAAATTCCAATTTTTATGTACGAAATTATTTTCATTCAACAATACGATGTTCGCAAAACCACGGCAGCAATGTTGCCATGTGACAATAACAGTTATCGATCGATCGCTCGGAAACGTTTGAAACCTCGCAAAGATTAAACGATAAAAGATTATAAATTCTATTTCGGTAATATAAATTGGAAAGTGGAAAAAATATTTATCATATGAGAATATTTAATAAAACCACCGTCAGATAAAATAATTATTAAATAATTTAATCTTCGCGCATTTTCCGCACTGGCAACATTAGAAGTTGCTCTTGTTTTGACATTACATATAAACAAACTTGTCAAAGTTTTACGAACATTTCTTGTTGCTCGCGACGTCCGCGCGGAATTGGAAACCTACCTTATGTTAGTCAGTGATAGTGGTTTCTAATGGTGAAACAATTTTGGAATTCGAAAAAAAAAATCTTCTCTTTTTTAATTTTTAGTATGAAGTATTAAGTATTATACTTTGGGATAACAGCTAACAAGGAACTATTGATATAAATGGTATATGACAGTTTACTTAGATATTTTTTGCGGTACAGTTAAAACTGAGCATCTTTAGCCGGCTCTAGACCCAAACAAAGTTATATTAAGGTAAATGGTATCATTGAATGGAATGTATGTATTTGTCTATACTAAAGAGGAATGATGTGTATTTTTGTATGTATTAATGCAACTCAAAAACGACTGGGTCGATTTCAAAAATTCTTTCACCATTAGAACGCTACATTATACCGGAGTAACATAGGCTTTTTTTTATATGAGAAGGGGGCAAACGAGCAGCGGATTGCCTAAGTTAGTTAATCCGACGCCCATGGACACCTACAACGCCAGAGGAACCGCAAATGTGTTGCCGCTTTTAAGGGAGGAGTACGCTCTTTTCTTGAAGGCCCCTAAATCGTAACCGTTTGGAAATACCGCTGAGGACAGAGTTCTTTTATTCCGTGTTGCACGCCGATGAAGTTGCGAGCAACGGCTAGTTTGGAATAAGTATTGCCTATTATGGTACTTGATGCCAAAATATATGCATTGACTTTGGTTGGGATGCAAATGTCAAATTATGGTAGCAAAAAGAGGTATTATCTCTGCCTACCCATCTGGGTTACATGAGTGGCTCATGTATTGTTTTGTTTTAATATAAAACGTCACTTGTTGATTTATTACGGTATTTGAGTTTATTAACAAATTACATAAAAATGTTCATTTATTTGTTGAAATCAATCTAACATCTTGGGTTTCTTCCCTAACTAAAGTTAGTTGTATGGCAACTAATGATTTATTGTTTTATAAATAAATATGACAATAACTTACTTTACATAATATTTAGCCGTTTAGTTTTAACTTTGTTACTAGAGGTGAATTATTTTGTAAATAAAACTATTGTAGTTAAACATTTTCTGTAACTATTAAAATTAGCAAAAGGTTTAAAATAATTATAGGTGTAATGGTAGCAGCAATATAGTTTATAAAAAAACCCTATAGAAAAAACAATACAATCTCCTAAAACACACAAATGTATCATTACAAACAAATTCTTTACAATTAGCATGAATCAGAAAGTTATTGAAGAGTTAAAAGCATATAGAAAGGATAAAAATAGAAAAATCAATACTGAATTCCTAGGCAACATATGCTCTATTGGGACTGAGAGAAAATAATATTTTCTTTAAAATCAAACTTGCACTATGATTTTGATAATATGAGGCTTCTAATAAGAGGTGCAATGGTTGGGGGACTGAGATTGAAAAATCAATAACAACAATTTGTTTCCATAAAAATTGCTATTTTCATATATTTTTTTCAATTCATAGTTTATCTCTTAATGTACTCACTTGATGGTTGATTAGGATCAGGGTCACTTTGGCTGGAGATGATAACCATGTTGGAGGGATGAGAATTCTCATCAACCATCCTCTAGGAGCTGCTGTGGCTCACTGACTGATGTCAATATGTGACTTTACAATCTTTATAGATTTTGTATGCTATCATCCCTGACATCTGTCATTTTACAGATGGTGGAAAATAGTTAGGCCTTTCCAACCCCTATCAGGACAAGACTTGGATAATTTTGATTCCATTAATTACTCATTAAGCACTTTAATGTATTTGGAAATAAGAGACTTTTCATCCACATGAAATAAGAAATCAACAAAATAAATGGCCACCCCGCACCCTCCGCCACCCTTGTAACATGCGCATATCCATCTTTGATGCTATACGTAGTATGCCGAATATTCCTATTATGTGTAAGTAAAATGGCTACTTTATCGCACATGTTTGAAATAAACAAGAAGTAATATTGCAATACTTACATTAATTTTAAACACGCTGATTGCAGAATAATAATCAGCTAAGCAGGAACCACAAGCCAATGTCCATTTATACTTTTAAACATCGTCTTTAGCAATACTTAATATCAAATATATGACGTAATATTAACAATATCACAAGCACTGCGATAATTCACTACTTTGTTCAATCTATAAGCTCCTATCTAACTCTTAAATGAGGTAACATTTTAATTCATTAACAAAAGGTTCACTTGATTCTACTTTCTTAGAACACACCTACTACAGTTATGAAAGCCTGAATTTGTTGTTTAATTAGATTTTTGCATTGCCAAGAAAAGCTAGAAGCACTGCACTTATATTTATTACGGTTTTACAAATTGCAAAGTAATTTTATATTTCGGAGACAATATTCAGGCTTTTTATCTAAAATTGGCCACTCCAAAACCTTTTCACAGATAAATAATATGCTGCAGGTTAAGCAATAACAATAACCTAATGTCATATCGTGTAGTACTCTGTATTCATCGTAGTCTATGATTTAAGATACTAGCTTTTGCTCGCGACTTCGTCCGCGTGGAAGTAAAATATATAGCTAAAGTTACTTAGTAGTGATAATTTAGCTTCCCAACTGCAACGGTGGAAGAATTTTTGAAATCGGCCATAAAGTTTTTGATTTATTTCGATACACAAAAAAATACAATTCTTGAAAAATAGTACAGATATCGATCCTAGATAGATTCACTGACCTATAAAATTGGAATGGCTATGTAAAACATAGTATTTTATGCCTATTTGAATTTTGCCATTTCGACGCTGATGGTTACTGTTGGTAGCAATGATATGGATTCGAACTTATAAATTGTCTCTTGTGTTTGAATAAAGTGATATTTTTAATGCGTCTCTGGTGTATTACATCTATCTAAACGTGGTACAAAAAAGCCTAGTGAGTTAAATTAATTCCAAAAATATACTAAGGTGTCGAAAATAACGTACTAGATAAGGAAACATGATCAAACGGATACTTTAACAATTATTTCCTGCATCGCTTCATCGACGGAAAAAACTTAACATACTTTACAAATTATATAGGTATACAAGCTGTAATCATAAGAACTCTATGATGGCACTATCTATGGAATTTAAGATGGCCTTTGACAATAGACAAGTCTACCATCATTTTGTTTTGACATCAACTAAATAAATGTTGTAAATACATATCTACAAAAATTTTAACAACAGAAACTAAAATCATTACATTAATTAAATAAAATGTAATTTTATCAGGCGAAGTTGTTAATAAATGCATAGTTTATTACTATTTGATAATGTTAAAATTAACCATTTAAAAATGATAGCACGGATATTTACATACAGTATAGTAGTTTAAATATAATGGATGATTCAACTTCCTTAAAAACTGATTCTGAAAAATTGAACACAGAGTTTAATTTGTTTTTCACACTTGAAAACTGTTCGTTTCCAAGCGCATTAAAACAAAAAAATACTGTTATCAAGTACACAAAACTGCCTAATTTCGAATCTGAAGGTATGATGTTCCAAACTCTTTTTACATTTTGATGTTATTTACTTTTTACTTTGTTATTTTCAATACCTAATTTGGGCTTAAATAGTTCTGCAATATATTCCAAAGAAGTTTACCCTTATTTGAGGTTATTTCATTCTATTGGTGATAATTTATTTTCAGAACGATGGTCACGTCGAAATTCAGTACATCCACGATTCCGCCGCATCGTTACACTCGAGGATCAGGCCGTTCAATCAACTAGGTCACTTAAACCGAACTTAGTAGCCCCTGTGAACATGTCTAACAGTTATCCCAATAGGAAGATTAAAATTATTAATATTAGAGATGAGGAGGAAACAAGGAGTTTTTCAAATATTTGTAAGTATGAAATTTACATTGAGATTGCAATATGTTTATAAACTGTAACCATATTAAATTAGTTTGTGGATATTTGTGGGGAAGAGAAGCAAAGAGTAGGCAGACACTTACATTAAATGATCACCAATGGTTATGATACTAGGGAACTGACTGCAGATATATCTGATACTTGCAACATATTCCATGATACAATTGTTTTGTGTGAAAGTGAACTCGCTAAAACTTGGTCCCAAACACATTCAATTATAGACCCATCTCATGAGGTCTCAAAAAAGATTTAATTCTTTTCATTGGATGTGTATGATAGATGTAAGTGTGAATGATAGGATTAGGAATAATGGCTTCATTAGACCGATTTCACAATAAAACAGAGATTGTGCATAGGCGTAAGTCCGTTTTTATCCTGAACTCGGACTGATTAAGCCTAGGCAAAAGGGTAGAAAGAATGTGGATTAAAAGATGTTGTCTGTAGAATTGTAAAATATGCATAGACAAATTAAGAGGATGAATGAAAGCTAATGAAGGTTAACAATTTACAATGCAAAAGCGAGTGGCAGTGTTAAATAGGGTAGTCCCATGGAGAATTATACATGAGTGAGAGCATTGTAGCAGGGTCGTGCCAAATAGAGGTTGATGTTCTCCGAGTTATGATAAGACTTATTAACAGTTATTTGTACTTACAGCGAAGGACGTTAAAAAGTCAGCTACTCACAAAACATCTAATAAGCTTCTAGGAGCGGATAATGTTGATCCAAAATCAGAAAAACAAAATTTGCAAAATGCAGATTCGAGACTTAAAAGAACAAAGAAATGTAAGAAAACCTGTATTTAAAAAAATAAATGAGTGAAATATTACATAAATAATTTAAATTTATATTATGTTAATGTTGATCTTATTTTTTAGATTCAGAAGAGTTGAAGCAACAATTAGCAAAAAATAGAGATTTAAGCAAAGGAAATGAATCAGTCAAAGTTAATATTAATAAAAGCAAGCAGTTTGATAACAAACAAATAAAAATCACTGACAATGATAAAACAAGATTAATTCAAGAAAAAGAAAAAGGTTTGTTAATTTTCTATTTATATTGAGTGATAGCTAGTCATCTTC
Source organism: Papilio dardanus tibullus (assembly GCA_013186455.1). NCBI lineage: Eukaryota > Metazoa > Arthropoda > Insecta > Lepidoptera > Papilionidae > Papilio > Papilio dardanus. The sequence goes on along the minus strand of QDHC01001533.1, from coordinate 228,453 downwards.
TAATTGTGTCTAAGTTTCATTGTACAGTAACATTGTCTTCCTTTAATTACTAAGTGTGAGACACATAAAAAGTTTTTTCTCTCTTACCATAAAGACTTAAGAATGTGCAGTCCCATTTTGAAACCATGAACAGAGCGTACTCCTCCCTCAAAGGATGGCAACACATTTGTGGTTCCTCTGGCATTGCAGGTGTCCGTGGGCGTCGGACCAATTAATTTAGTTGATCCGCTGCTTGTTTGCCCCCTTCTCCTATAAAAAAAACCCATCTGATAAATAAATTAAAAGGTCTAAGGTGACTTCTAAATCTATTTCATTTTGTTTTCAGATATGCAAAGTAAGAATAAGAATATTAACAAGTATTCAAAAAATAGTTTAAGTAAAAATATAATTATCTCAGTTGAAAACGAAAAAGAAACACATTCTGTTAAACAAACTTTATATGATGAATTAAAAAATGTTAATTTACCAGATAACAAAAATAATCTGAAGAAATTTCAACACCAACAGAAAAAAATACAGACTGCAAGTTCCATAAATATAAATAAAAAACAACCAATTAATTTAAATAAACCTTACAATAAAAAGGAAAATTCTAAAGAAGATGAAAAACAAATGAAAGGTCAGACAGTTAATAAGAAAAATGCTTCAAAACATGTATCTGTAGAAACAGACCCACCGCCGATTCGCACAGATCAAATCACACAAATTGATACTAATTTTGACTCCTTACTTGTGAGAATGGAAGATAAAATTACTGAAACGGATGTAATAAATGAATTTGATAGTCTTCACATACCAGATGTTACATTGAAGAAGGAAAGAAAAGATTCCACTACGGAAGAAGTGATAAATTTCTATAACACATCATTACCGAATCTCAAGACACCGAGCACTGATATTATTACAATTAAAAGTGATAAAAATGTGAGTGACTCCTGCATCAAAAGTTCATCTTATATCATTGGACGGGCAACTGTTACATACACTAGGGAACAAAAAATTGACATACATGTTGTCAACAATGAAGAGATTCACAAAAATCTGACTCCGACTTTAGCTTACCCTTTAAACGTCATATCACTGTATAAAAAAGAAATAAAAAATAAGCAATCAGATGATTTGTTGGTGAAGTCGAAAAAGAAAGATAAATCTCGCTTGAATTCTAAATTTATAAATGATTTGAAACTCGACAGAAAGACAAATATCTCCGTCAGTAATAAATTAATGAAACCATCGGAAATAATCAGCACAATAAGGCTCAATAGTAGTTTGTTACGAAGCGAATTCATTTGCGAACAATTCCAAAGAGAACTAAATTTTATTGATTCATTTTTTGAATCTCTTAATTATTTAGAAAAGTTGTCTGAAAAATATTTGAGTGATATTAAATTCGACAGTTTAACATACAACAAACAATTTGCAGTGAATGATTCAGAATATATTTGTAATTTAACAAAGATGGATGATAGCTCCAATGTTGATGATAGTGAAACAATGGCCTCAAAGAGTCTTTGTCAGGTGAGTGTTATTCTTTTAATCTGTAAACATATGGAGTGATGCATCAATTATACCTCACAACACAATAAAGTGCACTTGTAATTTGGTAATTGATTACTGACTCAATTACAAGTATTACCATGAAAATTTATAATTTTCCTAATTATCAATGTTTTTAGTCCTTTAATTTGTATATATTTAATGACTTTATAATTTCAGCTTAATTTACTCATTCACAATGAGCAAAGAAGAGCGAGGGATTTCTTGTTTGTGTTAAAAATGCAAGAGGATGTTCTGAAAGATTACATCAAATCTCAAATGCTTTGGTTAGAAAAGAAGAAGAAGCAAGACAACATAGATATTTCAGCTCTCAAGAAAAAGCAGCGTGGTGCGTTGCTTAAATTGCAGCACGAATGTGGTGAAATGCAAAGGATGCGCAAAGCCTTGCTGACGTTATCAGAGAAACGTAAGATCGCGCTCATGAAGACTAAGAAAAATATTGAAATGAAATTGACCAACAATGTGGATGTGGAGCAAATAATTCTTGGGAAAAAAAAGCTGAAGCGAAGCACATCCTCTGATCGTAGTTTGGTACCAGTGAAGTGTTTCGATCTCTCCAGTAGCGGGAGCGAAGACACTACTACATCTAAAGAACAGACTGAAAGCGCTTGGTACACTACATTGACAGCGGACAACGCCCTTAATTTGGCTGTAAAAAGTGTTACGAGTGTGGAGAAAAGCATACAAACAGGTGACAGTATCTTAGTATCTGACTTACCTGCTCAATTAATTGCAACTACAGCTGAAAACTGCATAGCTGTCGATGGTGGCTATTTAAATATTCTATTCCATAATTTGTCACTGCCACAAATTTTCAGCAACGGTAAACAATATGAGGTTAACGAGGAAGCTTTAAAAAATATTGTCAATTCTTCAAACTCTCATCATAATTTATCAAGAGACTCTGAAGTATTCGAAAAGTTCATGGAGCAAATAAAGAATCCTGATACTGACGGTTCGAGTTCGTTATCCACAGCACACAGTCTGGTCGAAGAGTTTGATCATTATTACAAATGTCTTGATGATGATGAGAAGTCGCTTACAAATTCACCCGAGTATGACAATGAGTGTGACGAGCAATCATATAGTGAGCCGAATAGTGATGTTTGTGATCATAGCAGTGTTACAATGATAATGGACAGTGATGCGAGTTTATTGAAGAGATTGAGTAATGTTTATGGGCTTGATAGCACATGTGATTGTGAGCCATTGTCCGTTGATATACAGGCAAGTGGTAAGGAGTTAGTTGGTGTGAGTGTTGCGGGGCCGCTGCCGGTGCCCGCGGGGGCCGCTGCCCCGGGCGACGACCAGCCACCTGATACACCAACTTGGCTGCCTTTAAACACATCTTTAGACAAAGGTTTGTAAATGTAATTTAATATCCATTTTTTACCTGGGACTTTATCTGTGTGGAAAAAAAAGTAATGTTTTTTTTTACATCTGTACTAATTCCATCATACATCAGTCATATTAAATCTTTTTTATGCCTATCCATTTGCGAAATGGGACAGTATTAGTATTGTAAAGTTACCTATACAATTTTTCATTACTATGAATTACCCAAGAATTCTATTCCAGCGAGTACCAGCAGTGATGAAGTATTTCCATCGAACATCACATCCACATCACAATATGCATCTCCAGTCCTTTACGAGGCTGAAGAGTTGAGAAGGCAACAGTTAGCTATTGAAAGAGAGGTAAGCAATGCCTATTTTTTAAAAAAAGCAATAATTAAATTGAAGCAATAAAAAAAAATATCCTAATTTCGGTTCCGACAACTATTATAATAACTTAATTATAGTGTTATTAGTATATTAAATGATTGACAAATTAACGAATTTAATTGATGTTTCGTTTTCTTTGTGATTCTAACAAGTCAAACTATAGGGACATAGTGACATATTGAAATATTATTATTGTGATAGAATAATCGTCTAAAGATAGTGTTGTTTAATAATAGTTCACCTACTTAATATTACTCTTGTGTAAGCAATTTATTTGCATTGCAATATTGGTAGTGTCTAGTTTGCATTAAAAATATATAAATTCAATACATATTAAAATAGGAATTAGGAATTATAGGAATTTTATTCATGATTCTACACCGAAAAAAAATCGCTGGGTATTAAATTTCATTCATAAAATTATTACTCAACTCGATTAATGAATAAACTATATATGAAATTATAAATTTGTGGTATTAAATCAACTATCTTATGATAATTACTTTTGGTGTTTTGCTTATTTCCTTTTCTCCGGTTTTAATCAATATTGATTTTGATACTTGTGTCTTAAATGTCTACTATTACTATGATTTTTTGTTTATTTCAGATAAAAGCATTAGAACAGCAACAGTGTCAATTGCTAGTGGTTCGTGAAATACCCGATAAACCTCCCCCACCTTACACACCGCCCAGCGAGAATCGAGTCCCCAAACCACCTAAAATGTTCCTACCAGATAACATCTCTGAAGATAAGATACAAAATTGTATGGACCCTAGAAATGACTTGTTGGACTTGAACGATCCATTTGATGCGTTCTTCAAAGATTTCTGTGAGGAAAGTGTTGAAAGACAACGCATCGAGAGAAGTGATAAACCTTGGGACGCTTGTAATTTGTTGCCACAGAAACCACAACCGAATACAAAGAAGATAGTCACCAAGACTTGTACGGAGCTGAAAGAAGTTTTGTCAGGAGCAACACCTTCTTATGTGCCGGGTAAGATTATTTCAATTAATTACTAATACCCCTCGACTTCATTATGTCGAAAAGAAAAACTGAGTAACCTATAACCTATTCAAGATTATAATCAGATCAAAAATTATCCGAATTTCATTAAAAATCTCACCATATAAAGTAATGTTTATCATGCAGCCCTTGTCCCTATGATAGGTAGGCACAGTAACAGTGATCTCCATACATCTCTCATCAGCCATTGTATCTGTAGTCACCCCTTTCGTGATCATACCTTACCTTGATGGCTGGCAATCCTCTAACGTGCGGTTTTCCCGAAACTTCCTGCCTCGCACAGCCATGTGGAATTTCCACAGTGGAATGTCCTCGGCGGTATTTCCAAACCACTACGACTTAGGACCTTCAAGAAGCGCGCGTATCACCTCGGCCGGCAACGCATCTGTGGTTCCTCTGGTATTGCAGATGTCGCAGGGCGTGGATGATCACCTCGGTGTTCCCGTTGCTCGTTTGCCCCCTTTTCTTATAAAAAGAAAAATACCTTTCACAAAATCTATCCATACATTCTTTGTCCTTCCTCTGTTTACCTTTGTTTCCATCCAAATACAATCTTATTACTTTTTTATGTGTCTATTATTTCTTCGTCATGTTTTTTTATTTATTTTCTTTGTCATTTTTACTCTTTAGGTATACTTTCCATACTCTACGGCTTAATTAGACCGAGTTCACGCAAAAAACGACCTTATGCCGATGCAAAATCTCCGTTGTTATCGCGAACTCGGTCTAATAAAGCCATAGGTTCAGTATGTAAATTGTATTGTTACAGGTATTAGTTCAAGACGAACAGATCATATTGACGATATACTGTTCGCGGAATGGCGTCGATGTGAACCAGAGTGGACATCTCTGCATACAGAAGAAGCTTCGGTTAAAAACCAATTATTTGAGAGCATATTTAACAAACTTATCAACGAAACAGTAGATGAATATAAGAAAATAGTCTGCAAAGATAGTAAAGTTAAGAAGTAGATTTATTTAGAGACAAATGATTTTTAAGATCTAGTTGTTTCTTGGAGAAAGATTCTGACTGACTTATAATGCTTTGAGGTGGAATATGAATCAGCCGTTTAAGCTACAAATCCATAAAAATAAATATACCTATGAAACACACCACTTTTCACAGTCAATCGAAAGTAGCACATTTTAAAGTACATTTAACGAAAATCGATACGAAAATTTCAAAGGTTTCGAGTTTCCACAATAATAGAGACCGAATTGTTAATGATATTTCGTATCGCTAAATGTTGAATAACCATAATTAAATTTTTACTAGGTGTTATTATTGTTAATAGAGGCTAAGAAACTCTTGTTGTTAAGATAATTGCAGTAGTTGTGTTGTAGAAAATATTAGAGGCAAATTTACTATTATATATTAGCTGCATAGATATATTATATATAGAGGGAGCAGTCCATAGTAGTTTTACAACAAAAAAAATCCAAGTTTGAGAAAATGTAGCACATAAAAATATTAAAAAAATTAAATCCAATCCATTTTTAACAAATACTATATTTTGTTTTATGGTTATAAAATTGATTGATGTATTAAAAATGTCTCGATTAATTTTTATATTAAACTTTAGTAAATACAAAGAAATTAAATTTAAATATGAGGAAAGAGGTTACATTCCATCTGCTTTTTATGTCAGCAATGTAATGTAAAGGACAACAATGTAGAAATTTCCCTAAAAAAGACGTCCCGAGGTCAACTAAGATGCCTCACTTTTAGCCTTCGAATGCTCTATCTATAGTATAATATATCTTTGCTTAGCTGGTAAAGATTTTGCCCTCTCGAGCTGTAGTATTCATAACTGCATAGATTATAATAGAAAACTTTGGTATTCCTAATTCACGTATTTATCACCTGTAGTAAACGATCAAATATTTTCTATAACCCTAGGCTTCATTAGACCGATGTCACGCAAAAAATGGCCTTACGCTGAAGCAAAGTCTCTGTTTTTCCGCGAACTCTGTCTAATGAATCCCTATGGTGAAAGAAATATAAAAATCAATCAGGAGCCGAGTGAACAAAAACATATAGAATTGAGTACCTTTTCGGAAATCCGTTCAAAATCATCTCACACGTAGAAAATATTTACATATGTTAATAAATCTCATAAGATACTTTTTGTTTTGTTGAAATATGAGCAAAAGAGTCACTATCGTACAAATAAGTACACTAGAAGCTTGATCGTTTACCGCTGTTAATCAGTATTGTCATTTGATCATTAAATTACAGTTGTCACTCGTAGTTTGACTAAATCTGAGCGCTCACCGCAAAAGAGTAATGCGCAGAAGATAGTGAGCTGAGCTGAGCCTTAAATGTGCTTGCGTCCCCACCAACAAAGAGCTGAGCTAAGCGAGCCCAGCGGCATAACGCAGCTGTCTCATTTGACACAACTCGGCTCTTTGTTCTAAAGAATGTTCTATTTCGCCTCTTTTTTTCAATATCTTTGGGACACAAGTATGCAGTGTCGTATGAAAGTGGAAAATGGGCCCAGCTCCGACTAAGCTCTTTACTCTAGCGGTGGGCGCTCATCTAATAAGCCTCTTCTTGAAGGATATACAATTCTGCCATTTTAGTCTCCAAGTGGCTTACGCATTAAAATCGACGACGAGTACCTTTATTTAACAACTAGCAGGCGCCCGCGACTTCGTCCGCGTGAAACCTTTATAAAATAAATTTGAATAAGTAAGTAATACA
>QDHC01001533.1:175078-215670 GCA_013186455.1 Papilio dardanus tibullus | reverse complement strand
CCTGATGTACGCACCAACAGTACCCGGTCGACCTGTAGCACTGCGCGCGAGCGTACCTACCGTCCCCAGTACACTCCGGCACGTAAAGCACAGCGCTGCCGTTTTTCTAAACCAAAATTATAATAATTTGAATATTTTATTCGTTATTATTTTAGAACGCTAGCGAACTTTTACGAATATTTTTAAGCTGTTAATTGTGATAGGAATGGCTGTGGGAAATTACATAGGTTTTAAAATACATTTCGCTACAATGTGCATATACACTGTTAATAAGCACATATTGAAATAAATAGACAAAAATATTTGACAATAAGTATAATCGTTGAAGTTGGTTTAGGAGTACTAACGATCCGCCCTTCGGCTTCAGCGGCTTCGCAAAAGTGCAAATCGGTATAATGTTTGTAATCTAAGCGCTTATCAGTGTAACTTTACTATATTGTGAATGTATTATACATTCACGTTTCTGAGATTTATTGTATAGTTTTGGACTTGAACTGAAAGTAATTTAAATGTCAATTAATCAAAGAAATCTTTAGCAGACTATTGAATTGAATAACATTAAGTACATAAAACAAGTTGTGCAATCGCTCTGCAATACAATAAATCAAATGGCATTGCAAGTTCATCACATGTGCAATAGCTATAAAAATAAATACATAAAATGGTAGAAAACATTATAAAATTCAATAAAAAAGAAAATTGGTTGGTAAAAATGTAATCAGTCAAATTTGGATAAACGAGTCATTCTTTGGTCGCGACGTGCTACCTTCATAAGCGAGAAACTTATATTAGACAGAAACCTCTATAAGCGAGTTTAATTCGCTTATTCAGGTTCGACTCAAGTTAAGTGTAAAATTTGTAAAAATCGGTAGGAATTGGTAATAATTTAAATTATCAAATCACACCTGTTCTTCCAGTACTGCCTGTCTATCAGTGAGACAATCATTCGCCTCATCTTCACGCCTCGATTCCGCATCGGATCCGTCAGGAGCGAAAGAATTCTTCATAATACCAGGTAAAACTATAGGAAAAAATTGACTATATAATTATAATGAGCTTATGTTAGGAACATATCACCTGCACATGCGAAGAAATTCAAAGATATGTGCAATCATCATCATCACCAGCTCACTATATGTCCTCACCGAGGGGCTCGGAGTCTACACTAAGGCGTGATATGTCATCCATCCGTCCATCATCAGCCTATTTCTGCCCACAGCACACAAACCTTTCCTAATGCCTTCCACAAAATGAGTTCCTCCGCGTTCCGCATCCAACGACTTTAAATATATATGTAATCGATTTCATCAATTCAAATCAGCCCATCGTGGTTGACTATAGCTTAGTCAACTAACTTAGGGTATTTTGAAGCCTGGGGTCGTATAACTGGTTTGAATTTAAACCTTTAATAATAGACAAACTAAAATCCATGATTCCCAAAATGTGACCTTGCCTATATTAAATTAGCTATGTTCACTTTATTACGTTTGAAGGTAAGAAAGTACAGCGGAAAGTTGCTATAAAGAGAATTGCGTGGATTTGTGTCTACATTGTTTATGAAACTTATGCTGTATGCTCTATAGTCTTCTATATTTGTGTATGTCTAGTCTATGGTTTGCTTACCTGCGCTGGGGTCCGGCGGTGGTTCCTCTTCGTTGTAATCGACCTCAGGGTCCGGCCCGCTGTCGTCGTCTGCGTTCAACGACATGAAGAAACGGAGAGAGACTATATATTATTATTATGTTTGCGCACACATTGGAATTGTTTATTTATAACCTACATTAGACCAATGTCACGCAAAACACGACCTTACAGCGAAGCAAAACCTTCGTTTTTATTGTGAACTCGGCCTAATGAGGCCGTAGGGTAAGGATTGTCTTGTTATTGAGCCTGCGTTCGTTTTACATTCAGACAAAATCAAAATTCCTACTTATTGTTAAGAGAAAAATAGAAATATAAAAGCAACAAACAGTTTATTATTTTTGTGACAATCCTCGTAATCCCCAAATGGAAGTTTAGTTAGTAGTGACCACAAGTTGGTGACCGCAGTAACCAGTATTACGCAGTTACTTATCTCTTGTAGCCACTGATTCGTCATACTTTACATTCCAGCTTAAACGAGTGTAACGTATTTTTTTATCTATATGAATAAAAATCAGTGTATTTGTGTGTACGCTTGTGTTTCTTGTTACGCTTATAGCTTGCTTGTTCACACTAAATACTTCCACGCCCTGAGTCGTTTAATGGCCACATATGCTCTCCCTTAGCAAAGATTATGATACTAAATCTACTCTTGAGAGATCTTCCTTCCTAGTCATCAATTAACATTCATGTAAACTCTGAGTATCTACGACAGTGAGGTCTTAAGTAACTTAATGGACTTTAATTCTAGGGTTTTTTTATGTTTGTAATGTTCTGATAGTATGGTGGTACTCACAATCCGGTGCTGGCGGGTCAGGATTGGCGAGTAGACAGGAGGCCCATTCAGCTCGGGCGATCTCACCGTCACCATCCCCATCGCAGCCTCGCGCCCACGCACGAGCGCAACGCTTCGGCTTCACCACCTACAATGTTAGAAAAATATTGTTTAAATTTTATTGATATTTAGGTTTAAGTATTATCCTAAGGCTATTAAAGCCCGATGTCACACAAAAAACGGCCTTACTATCAAGGAAAAACCCCGTTTTTATCTCAAACTCGGTCTGATAAAGCCCTAAGGTTAAAATGAATGCATAAAATAAACACATTCTGCGAGTAGAATCTGAAAGTCTTTAAGGACATTTAATTTATTCAATTCTTATACATCGTATCAATTGGTATCAAGGGCCAAACTTTATTGGAGCATTCGAATTCAAATGAGTGCATTTAATATGACAATGTTTCATTCCTCATACAAACTATAATATAAAACATAGCTACAACTACTTACTAAACAAATTCGCGCAGTAAACGAAGTCTAGTAAAATCAAATGTTTACAATGAGTTACTCTTTTCCCCGCATTACCCCAATTCATTATTTTAAAAATAATATTGAAAAAGAAAGTCCATGAATGGAAACTATAATCCAAAGGTCATAGAAGAGAAACAAACCTTTTTAATAAGTCGACGTAATCCTCTGTATTCTGACTTCTGTAATGTCCCGCTTCTATCTCTGTCAAGTTCTCGAAACTTCCATTCAGCGACCGCTCTCGCCTCCAACGATGCACCTCCGGTCTCCGCACGCACCCTCTCATATTCACCGCTGAAAATCTTTATCAAGTTCCCATTGAACTGTACACGATCGATCCTGGTGCAACCTTAAAAAAAAAACAATCAGTTGTTGTTCATTTTAATATTATCATTCTAGAACTCAACTGAATTGATGTACTTAGTTATGTGCATCTCTTTCATTCTCTTTGACAAAACAGAGACTAAAATACTCGTAGGCATCATTAAAATAAGTGTCCGTGCAATCAAAACTTACTGTTATAGATGCGAAAGTATGTGCATATAGATTGTTCTGGTTTGTATGTATCGGGATAACATTTGTCTCAGAGATAAGAATATGTAATAATGCATTTTACGCTTTATAAAAATAAGGAATATGTCGTTAAAATAATAATTGTAAGAAGGAATGTACGAGTAAGTTATCTTTAGCAATGCAGGCGCACTATCGTCATGTAATGCAATGTAAATTGTACTCAATAAATCAAACGAGCAATAACTAAAAACGCAATTGTCAATCGGAGCCCAGACGAGATAATAAATTGCATAAATAAAAAATGTCTGATGTAATAAGTGCGCTGCATACTGTCTTGACGGTTTTTTACAACCTATGAAGTGCGGACGCGTTTTCTCCCAGGAAGTCGCGCATATTCATTAATTTATGGATGAATTTAATACAATAAATAGACGAACGTGCTACTGTTATTGCTATCACATATACATTTACTAATTACACAAAAACTTGCAGCAATAAAATGTTATATATCTCATCCGAATAATTTTGCTTGAAAATATTAATAATTAAAATTATCTACATATAAAGACAAGTTATGATCAAGTTGTATGAAAATTAAATAAAGTAATACTCTAAAGTAATGTACCTTATCTTTATATAGTTTCTTACATTAAAATTCTTAGTTATTTAATAGTATGTTAGTATTCATTGTGGCATAAAATTTAAATAGACGTTAGATCGTATCGGAATCGTATGGCAAAGGTGAACACGAGTCGAAACCTATCTAAATCTTTTACTAACCGTATACACAACAAAGGACACATTGCCATTAATATAAATATATATTCGCTAACATAATGAACTTCCTTCAATATTTAAAATAGATTAAAATTCGATTATGTCGTTACAATACATTGTTTAGTGATAGACAACCGTCGTTCGACAATATATTGTTTGACTACAATAGATAGGAACAATAAGTTTTAGCACGAGTTCCCTTTAATATGTAAAATAGAATAGACAAAATATTCTATGTTAAAAGAACTTACTTCTTTTGTTCCGTTGACCCCGAACTGAGGAGCGCCGCCTCGTGTGTGATTTACCTGCGAAAAATAAGACGTAAAAAGTCCGGTCTGTTTGTTGAATCGTCAGGAAAGCGACGCACTGCACACCATACATAAAACATAAAGGACCTTTTTAAACGTTTGCGCACGCGTCTACATTAACATCATTCGCTGAAGGTCAATAAAGAATATATCTGTATTAAAATGTATCAAGGACATTATTTTAAGTCGACAAATTAAAGTAACTGCAAATAATCCGGGATACTATTGTAATAAATTGATAAGTAATGGAATCAATATTAGAACCGTAGAGCATAACCCTTAGTTAATATTTATTTAGATTTTAACATGCTATAATTAGTTACTCGTATCTGTTTAACAGACCGCCTGTATGCCTTAGGGCTTAAGTCCGTACTTAACCTATGCAAATCTGTGTCGGTATATTGTTGCTGGAAGCATCATCGATTTTAATTTGATAAATACTGAAACAATAATTCTATATCTTATAAAGCTATGAGAAGTAAAGGACCCGTAAAGGCCACATTATGACCTTATGAATAAAAATACTGGCTTAAAGTGTTTACTTTTTATAATAAAACTATTTACTTATCCGTGTTTCGGAATATATTTTACTAGCTGTTGTGCGCGACTTCGACCGCGTGGAATTTTATAATATAGCCTATGTTACTCGGGATAATGTAGCTTTCTAATGGTGAAAGAATTTTTGAAATCGGCCTAGTAGTTCTTGAGTTATTTTAATACAAAGAAAAATACAAAGTTTCTCTCTTTATAATATTAGTATAGAAGTATACACTAGGTCTGTGTGGTCATTGTCTTAAGAATAGGTTATCAAATGAAGTTCGTGAGAAATAATTCTATTATTATGTATTTTTAATCTTACGTAGAGCATGGATGTTGTTTGTATCGATGTTATTTGGAAATATGTTTGCGTGTCGACTTCGAATGCAATTTATTTCCATGGTTTATTTATAAGTTTGGTAAGCGGTGTCGCGAGCGCAGTCGCGGGCGACAGTCGGTTATGATAGCTGGCCACTTAAATCAACACATATCTAGGAGCCCGGGCTGGAATGTTTACCGAGATATCTCAAAGGTACGACACGTAATAAATCTTTACTCGCAGCTTATTAATATAGGAATTGATAAATCGTTAGCGAGGGGCGGGCAACGTGACTCCTTTCGTTCACCACATGCAAATTAAAAGGTGCTTCGCCAAGGGCCAGACGAGCTTGAATAAACACATTAATTTTAATGGCTCGTGACTTTTTTCGCGTTTATCATTAAAGTCATAACATGAATTGCGATAATATGTTTTCCTATGCGTACTACAGATAAATATTATGTAAACAGTGCAAGTATAATTTACAACTATGTTACTTGAATGTGATAAACTTGAAACTGTTGAATTAAGAAATCTTAGACATGCAATATTGTATGACTTTTACTTTTACGGCTTAAACGGTTGAATCTTCAAACGCCACTTAAATATTTAAAATCCTCTTACATGTTAAGTCCACGCTTAAACTCCAAATTCTACGACGATCTCGTTTAGTTTTTATGCGACTAAAAGAGTGGCGTTTGAATATTCGGCCATCAGTCTAACTGAAAACCCAGACCGTAAATATTTCTAATATAATATTTTTTATCTTACTTAATTTCCATTTATAGTATTTGTAAAGACTTTATTAATGTCCATTGGTTTGTTTATTAAAGCTATTGCTCATTTTAATTGGTTTATGCGCTTTGACTTATGCAAATTTAAACATTGCAGTCAACATAACTAAAATTTATAGATACTACCTTGTCATGATAGTGTTCATTTTGACCCTTTTAGTCAAGAGGTCGTATATTTGTATATTAAAAAGATAAGTACTTGTATTCATTTAACACGATCTTTGCTTAGCTGGCTGATCTATTAAACAAGCAAATGGGTGTACAAAATGATACGGCAGCACGGCAGCTTAGTATACATTTAATCGTTGGTAAATTTATACATTCTTAAAACTTACTTTATCTTTACGTGACTACATCGTTGTTAATCCTTCTCGCGCGATTCTCTTCTGTCTTTCCACTTAACTTTTTTTCTTATAAAAGGCAATGGTTTTATAGCCATTATACCAAAGAGTTCCAATATAGACTGAACAATAGGTGGTTTAGAAGATACTCAAACGGTTGTGATAAATGATTGGATTCGACAGTTACTATAGTGTTGTGCAAATGGTTCATCTTTAGTGATTGTGTAATTTGATACAACGGGCATGGTGTCTGCATCCCGAGAGGCGCGGGGGAAGCAGGGAGTCGGCAGTCCGCTCAACCGGTCTAAATAGTGATGTGTCTTTTCGATAACCAAAAAAAAAACAAAAATACTGTTGATAAATATAAAAAAATAAATACAATTAAAATATATGCACTTATCGATACTTATGAACCCTGACAAGTCACGATGAAATACGAATAGTTTAAATATCCCACCAAAGTGTAAATTTATTTTTAGGATACGGTAGATCATTACAAATAGAGAGTATTATAAAAAAGGAATAAGTATAAATAAAGCGATCGTACCGATGTCTGACATTAACAGTTTCCAATTGATATGTTTTAAAAAAAACGGCTCAATCCGACCGGCCAGGGTACAACTACCAGGTACAGTTTTAACTGACCTAATTAGGTACAGTTTGATAAATACGGGATACACAACATAAATGGAAGGTACACTTTTATAGTAATGTTTACCATATGAATGAATTCCAAAAAAATGCAGCTTTATAATAGGATCCGAACAGAGTTATAAAACATTGGCAATTTAGAAACTTGGAATATGTGCTGTCTATTTTTCTCTATCAGATTTGAAACCATTTACGGCCGTTTTAAAATCATATCTCTAAATATGAGAATATATTTGCTTCTGAACGATTAACTAGTAAAAGTTATTGGTATTAAAGCTCTCTTTATCCTATAGTGGGTTATATAGCCTATGTGTTGTTGGCTTAAGGTATTATTGGATGTTATAAAAAAGTTTGATCAGGGTTATAAATCGTAAGATTTACGGGCATAAATGTAATTGCTATAAATTGAGCGATATTGAATACTTAAAGATTTTGAATTGCACTAAGCCTGCATTTTTACGGGCGCTTTTTCATCGCGCGCTAAAAAAGCGTTGAGATAGAACAAATGTATTTCCGTATATCTGTTCATATCGCAACGCTTTTAAAACGAGGAACTTTTTTATGCATTTTATTTTGAGTGCTGGACGAAAGGAACAAGAGTGATTGAAAACCTATAGTATTAGTAAGGGGGTTAAAAAGCGTCAACACTGAGCGTAAAAAAGCGCCCGTGCGAATGAAGGCTAAGGCGATTTGCAAATGGACAAACTTTATTTGAGTTAAGTATCAACATTTTTAAAAGTTGCTTGTTCCTGCAATCAAATAGTAAGGTTATAAAAGATTTTTGTATATGGTTTCAAAGAAGTCCTAATTTAATTTGTTGAATTATAAACGCAGGCTGTCGGTGTACACTTTGTCGGCAACTTTAAGCAAAAGATAAAATCTATTAAATGTGTTATTTTAACATTCATTTAATTCAAGCAAAAAAGCTTATTGCGTGTCTTCTAAAATAGATTTGAATAACCTTTTATTTATATTCGTAAATTAAAATTAGTTAATTAGCTTAAATGAAATTTACATCACAATTTGTTTGAATAACAAAGACGAGGTGCAATGAAACAAGCTATTGACTTTTACGACTCAAACCGAAACCGAAAAGAGTTTTATATATTTATATTTTCATTGAGTCTACAAATAAATAATCATTTTAATAATACTATTATTAGTTTATTATTAGTTTATTATTAGTTATTAGTAATTTCGAGACTCGAGCGTTCCAATTTCGTTGCCGAAAAACATCCGATCCGCGTAACCTGTAACTCTGCCTTAACAAGATGATTATGTGGCACAAGCAGGTACCTAAGCTAAATATAAAACATCAAAGGTGCAGCGAACTATCCTGACAACGCTATTAAATTGTGTCTGGGTGTTTTTTTTTTCTCTATCGTCTCACGACACGGCGGGTACGCTTCGCTGTTACATAGACAAAAAACTGGCCACCATTGTGATCCGGCGTCGAGCAGTCTGACTGCGATCCGCTGTTTCCGAGAAAGCCAACCAGACACTCCATAGCACACGAATACGTTCTAAAACCGATTCACGCTCGCGCCATCTAAGCTGGTTTTAACGTCTTTTTTTAACGCCATGAATTGAGAGAACGGATTTCATTTTGTTCAAAGTTAAATCACTTAGCTCGTTTATAAGATTAGGACGAAGTACATTTTATACAATTGTTATACCTATTTCATTGTTTTCATTGGTTATGGAATGTTTGGATACTTCTGTAATAAGTTCAATCGTCAATGCTTTCAATTTTTTTCTCATTAGACGCAAATCTACTTTATTCTGTAATTATGTATGACATATTTCACAACATTAATGCAATCGCATATACTTACCTAATCCAATAAAAACATAATTGAATAAAATATGTAACTTTATAAAATAGGTAGCCGTAAAGCTTTGGAATGTTCTACTTCAATGGAATACGAAAGTGCCATAGACAATAAAAAACATGAGACAAACATTCCGAGAACAATTGTTTATGGTGTTATTTCATATTGCACTTCGGCGCGCATGGATTTCATTATTATCCACATTTATTATGGATGCACCTCAGTGCCGGCGAGTCTCAGGAATTTAAACCGAGTAACATTAACAATATACAATAGTAGCCGATAAAGTTGCGACGGGATCAGAGAGTAGTAGAGTAGTCCGGCAGTACGATAATATACTATTCGGAATTCTTGCTTTGAGTTCCGAAAAATAAGAAAAGGCCAGGAAAAAGAAAATATCATAAATAATTTTGAATTTGAATTTAGAAACTTAATTAGGATGGCCAGTACCTTTGACTATGGAGTTGCTAGCTATCATGGAGGTTTAAAGCACCCATGATGACTAAAGGGAACGGCATCGTTACAAAGCTAATATTGATAAGACTTTGTCGACTTAAATGCTTAATATTTTATTTGTTTTTTAATCCCCACATTCATTACATCCGAACAGAGAATGAAATATTTCCGAACATGGATTTAAAACAATTGATTTACGATATTTCTCGAAAAATATCGTGTTTCATTATTAAAAGTGAAATCTAATTAGTAATTGTAATTTGTGTATTGTTAACAAGTGTATGAATACTGGAATGATTAAAAACCGCCTCACGTTCGCTACAACACGCATATTTCATTTGACAGTCATGAATTAATTCAGTTCTTACGATTCTACAAATTTATTTCACCTATCTTCAAGTATATGCATTTAAGTATTAAATAACAGAATATACACAACAAACTTCATAACTATCATTATTATCAGCCTTTTTCTGCCCACAGCTGGATGTAGGCCTTTCCCAATGCCTTCCACAAAATGCGGTAAACTTCATTATGACTTTTTAAATACATTTTTCAAACATATTTAGATAGATTGATTAAGTACCAACATACCTACACGATGATGTAACTCTTGTCAATTTTTTAAAAGCGAATTAATTGTAGTAATGTTGAAGGCGTATTTACGACGTTAAACGGCTATGCGTGTCAGACAGTTAATTGCGGTCGTTTGCGAATCTCAAAAAGAAGATTATCTTTGTCCTTATATAGAATACAACGTTCTGTCTTTAGAAACGGAAAGCTGCCATTTCGAGACGTTAATTCGATTTTAATCCGATTATGTCTTAAGGCTTTGATGGTTTCAAATTTCGTGCTATATTCTAATAAGTATAAGTACCTATTATTTTGTAACAGTATTAATTTCACTTTCGTCGTCTCTTTATGATCATTTTGTTTCAATTATTCTTTCTACATCATTAATTTAATAATCACTACTTATTTAATATTTTCACATTACGAAAAAAAAAACTATTTCCCTATTAGTAATTCTTCGCAGAATAAAATCGATGTTCCCTTTAAGAAACGAGTGCGAAATCGAAGCGTGTTTCGATAGATTATTGAGTCACGCCAGTTTTTACCTGAGTTTATTTTTGAAGCGAAAAAAAAATTAAACATTGCTGTATAGTATGAAATAAATTCAAATTCCAGTGTTTAACTGATAAACTAAAAAACTACGAATCCATTAACGAATCTTTAAATATTCCAATGCTTTAGAGTGCTAACTTATGTTTAAAAATATCAATTTAAAACAACGTTTAAGCTAGCAAGTATAGAACCGAGAGTGTTTAGATTACTCGATGAATTTAAGATAGTAACAGTTTTGGGTTTCTTAACATCATACTATGAAAGTTTCATCTCTTCCATTAAGAACTGTATAATAAAGCACGTAGGACAAAAAACAAAGATTATTTTATGTATATAGTATTGCAAGTGTTCTGGACAGTCCAGTTTGTCCTTTATAGCTTTAAAGCAGATTCTGGCATTTTTATACGAGACAAAGTTATGATTCAACAATTCTAGAATGCGGCACATCCTGTTGTATGGGCTCGCGAGACCAAACTAACACGATGTTCTATGACCAATTAAAATTTTAGTACTGCAATAACTTTTTTTATGTAATATCTTTGCGGCATTATATTTGAAGATGGGTTGTAAATTTTTAAATAATAATAAAATCTAACGGATAATATTTATTGCAAGCGGGGATTACAATAAAACAGATTTGTTAACATGAGTGCAACATCGGATTAATGTTATATGTTTAATTTCACCTTCTCTAGGTACTAAAGACCATCTTTAAAAGAGATTATAATTAGCAAGGACTAATTTACATAGTCCTTTGAGAGAGAAGAGCTCCTTATTAACTTAGATGTGTCTAATTTCCAATTTAATTAATGTGTTTTCCTGCCTTCAACCTGCTGATATTTATGTTTATGTTCTTTGCAATTTCTTAACAAGTAGATCTTTATAAATTGTGATAACATAATATGAATCTGCATAAAGTATCACCAGACTACGCGTAACCACTGCAGACACATTCATTAAAAAGTTAAAATATATATATTTGTCTCTCTCTTCATCACTTTAAGAACTGAGAATTATCTCATGGTAAACAAGATTTTATATGAATGTTTCGTCAGTGTAAACCCACTGTAATATTGAGGTTGACTCATTTAGTTGTAACGTCGTCTCGTGCCCGACTTCCTTTTAGTTTCCGTCTGTGATTATTGCCCAATTCGTCACAGACGAATACACGAAAAAGGTACGCATGTCTCACGTTAAAGAAATACTAGGTTTTAAATATTTCGGTAATTTAAAAGCAGTTAGATAAAAGTAAACGGGAACTTAGTGATTGAAATGTGAGATGCTCTATAATAACATTTGTAAGTACAAATACGTAGGTAAAAAAAGTAATAAAATTCTTTGATGACTTGAACTGAAGGCCAAGGAACACGTGGACTATTGATGTCAATCCGGACAACCTGTATTGTGCATATATTGTAGATAGTGGTAGCTCTGCGCGTGATAAAGCTAATGACCTTATGACTTATGATGTTACCCCTCCCTACAAAGACTCTTTTCGATTTATAACTTTTGGTTTTCAACCTGTATTCTTAAGAGTTTAGTAGCTTGCCTGATATTTTATATTAAGTATGTTACTATGTTACTAATTATAGATTATAGATGCGAATCTCCAGACTAACATATTTCGATGAAATTCTGCACAGATGTAGAATTTATTCTGGAAAAACATATGTGACATGTTCAAATATTTCTTGACTCAGTTTTACAGGCGCATGTAGGTTGACGTAAGAGTTTGATAACAAAGACAGTAGGATAGACTGAGAGTTCTTATGCCAGCTTAAATACAAAAAAATACCCTAAAACTGAAATGCTTTAAGTTTATTTTCGTATACACAATTTTTTACATTATCTTAAAATGTAGTGCTCGCGTTGTTTATCTGTAGACGAATGCAGTGTTATGTTTGTTTGCCGTTGCAAACGTGAGATGCCACCCATGAGTACAATATTATGTATCTCAATACGTCGCATCTTCCCGTTTGCATCAATGCCGTTTAATAAGATAATAGGCACCTGTCTAGTAAACAAGTGGGGATTGGAGTCTTCCGCCTTTGTAAGCCCCTGACCGCTTTATATCTTCCTTACAAATTTAATATTTTCAAAATTAATTTAAATCAATCAATTAAAAATACAATAATTTTCAAATGTCTACGTTTAAGCCTTTACAAAGTTGTTGTGTCAACGATAAACTTACAAGTATTTCACACAATATACGGATTATGTTATTCTTAAAGTGATAAATTCTCAATAAAGTTTGTTGGTTTAAGCAATTTATTACAACTAACAAAGATGCAGTTGTAATTAGTTACTGCCAAGACGATGCGGAGAGAATAAACATGGAAATAAACAAACTGAGTCAGCAATAAAGAAGCAAGCTTTACCATTTTTCAGTTAAAATGGACTAGAGCGAGAAGGACACATAGATTATAACTGACGAATGTGTGTTTTTAAACGTCTTGTTTTTTCACGTTACAATAATATCAAAATGAGACAGGAGTGTTTTTAATAAACTTCTAATATCGAATTAACTTAAACGCAAAATTAATAAATTTTGGAAACTAATAATTTATCATAAAAGATTAATCGAAACACTACCTCTGTTTAAGATCACAGCCAGCCGAGAAACTGTATTTTTCCAGAAAACATTGCACAGACATTTGGCTAGCACGCTAGTGTATTTAAAACAATAACAAATAGATTCTACATAATTTACATTAACGAATACTCAAAGCGTTTCGAATTATTGAATATGTATGTTTTACTGCACTAACATGATTTTTGTATTTTCCATGTTTTTCCTTTGCAATATTAGTCACGAAATCTCCGAATAGATTGAAGTAATAGTAGGTACCTGTATATACGTTATTCCAAGAGCGCTAGTATAATGTAAACTACAGCTTTCATCTGGCCTAATGTTTACCAACTATCCCGAGACCGTTATTTACAATACCGAGTTAAATGGAACACATGTTCAATATCATACATGATGCTTAGGTTTTTTCTAAATTCTTAACTTTTAATAAAACTCTTAAGAAAAATAACCTTAGCAATTTACACAATAAGCAAGGTATCATTTTGGATTTATTTTGTTAAAAAAATCAAGTATAGAACAATAACTTTGAAGCGTTATTTTCCTGAAATACTTAAATTAACAAAGCAAACAAGATCCTTAACACAAATGCAATGTTAATGTAAATAGAAATCTTAGCAAATATCTCACGCTGAAAACATTGTTTGTCGAAGCGATTGTTGATTATAAAAGTAACCTTATTACAATCGGATACGGTACACAGTCGCGTCGTCTTGTTTCCATCTGCGGACTACATTTTCAATTAAAGCAATTAACATACAAGTGATATCGTGTGCATCTTGCAAACAAGTCAGCTCGCGCGGCAAAGTAAATCACTGAAGGAATTATGTGTAGTTATCGCATCGCCGGACCCATCAGAGTTACTCACCGGTTCTGGTGCAGTCTGGTCTGCCGTTCCTGACAGCTGTGTCGGGCAGGGGCTTGCCGTCAGGGGTGACACACCAGCAGCCGGCGGCGGCACCCGCGGCCGCGCATTGCACCGCCGCGTAGGTGCCGTCGGCGCGGCAGCGGGGCACGAACGCAGCCCTACGACCGCCTTGCGCGCTCAACGCGTACCGCTGCACTATCAGACAGGTTGACTGCCCTGTTACAACACAAAAACTATATCACACAGATGAAAGAATACTGTATATTTCTTAGATTGGACTATTTGAAATGTATCTAAAATTGCACTATCCTATATTTTTAAATCACCATACATATCTCATACATTTTAATAACTGTAATGAATTGCTTCGCAGCTTCGTTGCAAAACTTTACCACACTTTAGCGTCCAAGCAAAACTTGTCTCGTTTAATATCAAGACACGCGTAATAATTTTATTTCAAAAGTAATACCACGCTTATTAATAAATCTAATGAATTATAAATATTAATATTGCTATAAACCAGTGGATACGACGTCAAGTCATAGTTACCGAATTAAAAAGACGTAATGCTTTTCGCAGGAATGTCTATAACATGGTGACCTTCTGTATCCCTTTTCCCGAAGACTTATGGACGTAGTCAGTCAGTATTATAGATTAATTAATTATTCATAAGATGTACTAGATAAATTTGTAAAAGACCGCAGGGTGCAAGATGAGGCTATTGATTCGTGTTCGTAAAAGGATCCAGATTATTGATAACGTAGCATATTATCTTCCTCGTCATCAGCAACAACTCGTCTTTTGACACCTTACATGGACCAAGTCTTATAAGGTGACTGTAAATATCTAAGGGCAACAAGTAAAACTAATTATAAAGTAGACTTTATGTCTGTCTTAACTTAACTTTTTATCCTCAAAAAACTCATCTATTGACATGACAAAACCTAATAAGGTTCTCAGAGATATTGAGTTCGAAATTAACAATTTATTTTGATAAAAACTCGTGTATACTACAAATAAAATTATTCAATTATGTAATAAAGATAGTCTGATGAACTATAATTAAATAAATTAGATAAAGAATTATCATTTAAATGATTCCAAATAGAGCTATAAATCAAAATAATTAATTTGTTATTCAAAAAATATATATTAAAGCAGGAGACGGAGTTTTTAATTATTTTTATTAATATTAATAAGCACCGATTCTATAAGGCAGCTTACTTAGGATCAATTATTGGTAGGAAGCTATTTCTTCTAATATCATGAGTTGCGAGTGCTTAACTCACATCTTTCTATACAACAAGACAGGTGTCTTTTGGTTCACAATGCATTAGTTGTAGTGATATAAAATACAAAGCGTCGTTCATTGATTAGATAAAACGGGTTAGAACTTCCTATTCCTTAGAGTAGAGCATAGACACGTAGTGTACGCAAGGTCAAGACCGAGACAAATAAAGTTGTTCAAGAAATTCAGTACAACTTGACAGTACGTTTTTATCAAGGTAGATATAACAAAACAATACGCATACTGAGCTTGTTGTACCCTACACTAAGATTATTATCTACTACTAAATAGCAAAGTATTCGTACATAGAATTAAGAAACATATAATGAAAAATTAAACGGTTATTTTAACACGTTTACAGCGGCAAGTAAAATCCTAAGTACCGCGGCACGCCGATATCGGCCTGTTATGCATTGAGTGTGTTAAGACTGAAGTGACAGCTGTGAGAGATGTAAGGAAGACTAGCACATGAGTACTGTGGAAGATTACGGTGGAAATGAGAATATAATAAAGGGAGATGATGAAAACAAGAAACATGTCAAAGAAATGTTACTGATAAATACTCACCAACACAAGGTCCCTTATGTGCAACGGATATCGGCTCTCCCGAGCATTGGGCTTTCAATAGGTGACATTTAGTAGGGTAGTTCCTTCCATCAGTCCCACACACTGGTTGCTGTGAATTTCCCGTGTTTGATTCGCAGGACGCGAATCGAGTTGCACATGTTACACTGTTTTTGGTGTTCTGCAACAAAAAATAGCGTTAGAGCCTCCGTATAAGGTCTTTGATTTGCAGATAACGCCCCTAGCAGTCGACTTCTTCAAGCTTTCCTTGTACGACACTTATTTGACGACCAAATACAAATAGACCAGAAAATCCAGCCGCCGATTGATAAGGAGAAAGCAAATATAAAAATGTTTCGTTTCCTGAGATTTTTAAACAATCAAATTATAATATGAACTATGAACATTTAAATTAAGCGCCTATTGTACCACATCGAGCGTATGTCGCGGTTACTCATAATCCTAGTTTCATAGCTCAATAAAACCCAAGAAATCGACTCTGGCGCCAGCACTAATGAAATTGCTAATTATAATTTTAACTACTGTTTTAATAAACGACGGTGCAGGAAAACCCGAGGCTAGTGTATTGATCGGTAGACGGTATGCTAACATACGTTAGAATAAAGGAAAGGAAACTGAGGTATTGCGGTAGCTTCCACCACTGTGTTCTGGGGGTTTACCCATAGTATCTTTCGATTGAAGATATCGCTGATGGAATCGACAAAAAGGTATAAAACTGGCAATGACATTCGATTAGTCATGTGCTTGTCACGATTGAGATATCGAACGTCATTTTTGAATTTCGCTTTGTAGTGCATGTAGTTTGGGTAAACCCCATTGGTTCACGCATATCCTAACCCGAAGATGTAACAAACATTGTCTACAACTTTAACACAATTTTTCTATCGAAACACCCCTTTCTTAAACATTTCCTCTTCCAAACAATCAGTTAGACTTTGCTTTAGCTTTTTGGTCTTCTTTGGCGGTTTTGTACAATACATTAGTGTTTCGTAAGGACCAGATAATCTATCTATTAACCTAGAGCTTCATTAGACCGATTTCACGCAAAAAACGGCCTTACACCGAAGCGAAATCTCCGTTTTTTCCGCGAACTCGTTCTAATGAAGCCCTATGGTAAAAATAGACTTCGAGGATATTATAAAGCACTTATTATCTTTCCTTAAACAAATGTGTTCATATTAATAAGTCATTAAAATTCAATCCGCGACAATGTCTCGGTGAAGGGATAGCTTGGTGCCAATTTCGTTTGCCAGCAACATGCCTCGATTCTATCACATAATATTCAAATTATTTTATTACCTATTATTCAAAGTGTTTCCTATATATATTCGCTTATCGGGTAATAATTAAAGCAATAATTTTCCTTGTATGTATTAAACATAACTACGTATTCTATATTAAGTAGGTGACGAACGATCATTGTTAATACATATTAATTAAAAACTTACATTGTTTCATTGAATGAGATATTTACAATATGGATTTTTTTAAATGGGTTTAAGTGTAATTTTTTTTACATAATAAGTAGTATATAACAAAATAAAGTCAAATTAAATACATAAGTCGTTTATCTATGCTAATATTATTAGGAGAGAAATTTTGTATTTTTGAACTTTTGTATTTTTGTATGTATTGAAATAACTCAAGAACTACTGGGCGGATTTCAATTCTTTCACCATTAAAGCTACTTTATCTATGTTAACATAGGCTATGTTTTTCCATTACACGCAGACGAAGTCGCAAACAACAGCTAGTTGTATATATATTGATTAATATAGTGTTAATTTTGTTACTCATACTCGTATCAGGTGTCATTCACTACACTTACTTTGATCCTCAATCCGTATTATTATTTTAATAGAAAAAGACATTTGAATAAAATATTCTATTCTTAAACACACCCTAAAAGGGAATACAAACTAAATGGTCCCGCGACGGAACGCGGTATGAAAATAAATTAAAATAATATGTCCATTAATGTTCTTGGACGCATTTCATCTATTTTTGTAGTGATCTATTTCTATGGTTACGTAATAAGTTATTTATCTACCATTAATATAAGATGAATGCATCATAGATGCTCTGAGAACAGTAAATAAATTGTTTCTTTTTGTTCCCTTGAACGACTATCGATGTGTTCTTTTTAAAAAGTAAACGTGTGGGCTGATATTTCCTGTTTGCTCTGATTTATAGGTGCATCTTCTCGTCACTTAATACGTTTCGAGATTAAACGGCTGTTTCCGTTAACCGTCTTTGATACGTAGGCGATTAATTCCCGGCTATTCTTTTCACATTATTAATCTATCAGATTCGATTAAAGAAAGTAGCAAGGAGGGTAGATTGTGAATTGTAAAATACAATTTAGCATCATTCTGTAGCTGGGATGCACGCAAACTTGCGCATTGCCAGAGACCTGCCTCTTCAGTAAACCAGTTTTCGCAGCCAAACGTCTTGGCGGATGTGACAAAAACTGACACAAAAGTAACAATTCCCTAAATACTTGAAGACATTTTAATGACATAATAATTACTACCAGGACGTTGAATAACTATTACCAGGTATTTTGTATACTTATATAGTTTTGTCCAAATTTCAAAATAACCATTTCTAAAGCTAAGAACATAAACTGGGATTTTCGCGTCATAGTTCGAAATGATAATAGGTAATTTTAATGCAGCACATTCATAACTCACGCGCTTAACGCTGTTTCGTTATTTGAACCGTTTTGGCTGAAGAGGTGTTGTAGAATGTAGGTCATTATCAGTATAGTTATCTCATTGAATCACGAGCGTTAAGCTTTAACCGATTATATTAGTCAATGTTTCATATTAATAGCGAAAAAAGCGCATTAGAATAATGGATTAATAGTAAAAATAATAATAACATTCAATTCTACAGGAGACTTCTTAGCCGTTTGCTAATTCCAAAGTAAAGCACGACTGACTTGATTTTTTTTTTAAACTTTAGTTTAATTAGAAAATTAACGAATAGGTATGTATATTATTAACATATATTTAAGCAAATTAGAAACGTCAAATAATTATTAATGGAACGTTTATGGATTTTTTAATACTAAATAAATAAGTAATATTTTTGCTAAAAATTCGTCTTGAAACGTGTTTTAAATAGCCAACGGTTAATGATTATTTAGGTGATTATAAAAAAGTTACGGCAATTACTATTATAAAATACGTCAGGTAAAATAATTAAATATCTATTTTTAAATAAATGTATGATCATAAATTTAAATAAACGGCGCAAATCATTTTATATTTCTTGATTTAAAATAAATATTGCATTCAATTTAAAATTATTTGTAATGATTTAAGTAGAAATTTGTTTGATTTTACAGTACATACAATAATGATAAATATAAAATGAGCCGTTTTTTCACACAATAATATAATTTTATATGTAAGTAATAAATGGAAACATTACCTTTATCTCAGTAGCGGCTCCGGTAACATAATAAATGAAATTAAAAATAAATAAATGAAACACTAATTCATATTTAGTCATAATGTACGCTAAGTTTTAATATTTCATAAAATATTAACTTATTTATTTAAAAAGTTTATTTACAAACCACGTTCACAAAGCAAAACAAAACAAGATGTTAAAATCTTTTTTAACAGCATATCGTCATTTTACTAGAGAACTCTAACAAACGATTGTAATAAAAAGTTATAAAGTAATTTATAAATTGTCGCTGAGACGTTAGAAAGGAAACAGCGTTATGAATCGAATAAAATACAATACGGAATAGGTCCCGGTGCGGCACCGTGCCGGGTTGCCTTGCCACGAGCAAAAAGCGCACACGCACCCCGCCCACCGTACAGCTTTTTGTTTCGTCCGTCACTATGCGTGCAGTTTAAAATAGTGCCGTAGCCAGCTGTAGCTCTAGCGCAGTGTGATAATGATGCATTCGACCGAATGTTACTTTGTAAAAAAAGTGGCATAAAGTATTTGTTTCTATTTATCGTTCTTATGAAGCAATTTTACTGTTGTTTTAATAAATATATTTTACCACTGCTTACTTAATTTAAATTCCATGTTTCCCAATTCGAGCGGATATATTTTATTATAATTTATTTATTATTAACATTATTTAACTACACGTTTTAAACTCTGTTCACTTGTAGAGGTCAGTGACGAAAACCCTAATTTATCTGTGGTCAAAAACAACTGTCGCAGTGACAGATGTCAAGTACACATAACCTAAAAATATTCTAAGTAAATGTTTACTTACCACTCCTATTACAATTATACAATGTATAAAATAAACAAGAAAACATACTAATTTTCAAGGTAAATCATAATATAACCCGAATTGGTTTCTGTAACAGTCTTATGATAATTTTGTTACATTTCATTTTTAACTTTTTAAATTAATTTAATTAAATTTTAAATTATTCTTATGGACTAAGGTGAAAACAATATTACACATATTTCAATTACAGTCATGGCTTGAAGGGGCAATCATAAAATGTTAACAAAATTAAGAAAAACAACAAAAGGTGGCCATAATCCTCAAACTTATTAATTGAATCAAGGTATAACTATTTTTTTGATTTATTTTATCTAAACATCTTAGAGTAAATGAACTTTTCGTTATATCCATACTATACGTGCCAAATGTATGGGTTAATATTTTATTTAATAAAACTATTTTATAGTTTCTTTTATTGTCGGCAGTCAATTTACAGTTTTCAATAAAATGCTTACAAGCCTTAGTTTTATGAAGTATGGAAATATTAAATGGATGGTTAAAGTGTGTTGTATTACTAAATGTTTTTAGTTTTACAAATAATATTGATAGCCGAAGAGCAAGAGTGTATTCTAAGGCCACAAAAAGTATTTGCATGGAACTTGATAATTCATTGAAAGGTGCTAAATTAAATAATATGATACTAGCTGTTGTGCATGACTTCATCCGCGTGGAAATAAATAATATAGCATATGTTACTCGGGCATAATGTAGCTTTACAATAATAAAAGAATTTTTGAAATCTGCCAGTGGTTCTTGAGTTATTTCAATACATACAAAAATTCAAAAATACAAAGTTTCTCTCTTTATAATATTAGTATAGACATTAGTTTAATATCTGAATGTTTATTTATAATTTCCAGCAAGACACAAATCATGTTTTCTTCGACCAGACACGGGGCCGTGTCGAGCAGACATAGTTCAATGGTACTATGATGTGAAGCAAGGCAGATGCTACCGTTTCTTCTGGGGCGGTTGTCAAGGCAACGGCAATAGATTTGAAACACACGAAGATTGCAAAGACTATTGTAAACTTAATGTAACAGAACACTCAGGTAAATAAAGCCACATAAGTTAAAACATTTTATTCAATAAAAATAACTTTTACTTAATAATTCTAATGCTGAAAAGTTATTATAAATAAAAAAATAACTATTTTATATATTTTTGTTAGTGTTCAAAATATCGACTGTGGCACTACTCATATATGTTTAATAATTATTTTCTATTTCACAGACCACATTCCATTTTTTTGCTCAAATTTGTTTGACTTTGGTACCTGTTTCGGTCATTACTACCGTTGGGCTTGGGACAGGTTGGCAAAGTAAGAACCTAATATTATACTATTCTTATTAAAAACTGTAATAGAACATTACCTCTTAATATAATAAACTAGCTGTTGCTCGCGACTTCGTACGCATGGAATTTTTAAAATATAGCCTATGTTACTCGGGGATAATGTAGGTTTCCAATGGTGAAAGAATTTTTTAAATTGATGCAGTAGATCTTGAGTTATTTCAATACATACAAAAATAAAATGTTCCTCTCTTTATAATATTAGTATAGATATACATCCCAATCGTACTCCTGTAGGGTCCAGCACCAGGTTTTTATCCTCCAAGCTGACCTATATTCTGCCATCTCAAACGTCACTCCCTTCTTGGTCCTGTCACCTTCCTCGAAAACCATCCATCTCTTCCAAGGTCTACCACTACCTAAACTGGTATACCTCCACATTAAAACTTAATTAAGCATGAAATCAATATAAAATCTAAAAAATGTATATTAGGTTTCACATGCTTGTACTATGTTAAACAATATTATTTTTATTCTATACCAGCTGTTGTTCGCGACTTCGTCCGCGTGGAATTACAAAATAAATTCTACGTTACTCAGGGATAGTGTAGCTGTCTAATAATGAAAGAATTTTTGAAATCGGCCCAGTAGTTCTTGATTTATTTCAATACATACAAAAATTTAAAAAAATACAAAGTTTTCCTCTTTATAATATTAGGATAGACTAGGCATTACAGTGTATGCATATAATAAGATAAAGATTTTCTTTGTTCTATTACAGGACTTGCAAGCGATATTTGTACTCTGGCTGTGGCGGGAATCAGAATAATTTTCAAACTCGTGAAGAATGTTTCAAGACTTGCCTCAGCCCTCCGAGTAACTCATTGAAAGAAATGAAATCTCTCACCACCTGCATTCCTATTAACTACATGCCTGAGAGACATCAATTGTTTTAAATACTAACCGCCGAATTTTCAAATGCTACTCAAATATTTAAGAGAGTTTTCATGTTAAGTCTACGCTTAAACTACAAATTCTACTACAACCTCTTTTTAATTTTAACATCACATAGATTTTAAGCGCCCTTTAAATGTGAGTGGCGTTTGACCATTCGGGTCCAAGTTTAGTTTATTATATTTTTTACTGAATGATTATTGTTGTTATTTTCTATACCCGTAATTCTGACTTGCTTTCAAGGGGAACTCTGACATTAAGTGAACACTTTGTTCCAAACGTAAGCTAAAACTAATAAAAAAATAGCATTGGAGCATTAGTTATTAGAATGTAGTTTTATATTATTGATAAATAGTTGTTTGTTTTAAATAGAGGAGTTACTAATTAAAATTATTGTTTTTATCTCTAAAGCCTTGAACGCACTAGCAGCAAGTAGCGAGTATCCGAACAAAGGATTACTATTATTTTAATTATGATTATGATTATTAGCTACTCGACTAAAATACTATCCTGGTGCGAAAAAGGCTTGATAGAGGGATATCTTGAATTTGAAACAATGTGTAAACAGTTAAAAAGATTGAATTTATAGTCTGTTTTATTCAATGTGGCTTAAATTGGGTTCTGGCAAAAATTTAGTTTTGCGAAATTTTTCATAAAATTTCACAACAATTTTTATAGCCTGTTGTTAAAAATATATTCTAATATGCAATAAAAATCACTTCGCTTTGTAATTCTATAAGAGAACCACGTCCGAGTGAACGTAATACAAAAAACATGAAAAACTTTCAGATTATTATATCATTTCTTATCGCAATTCTGATTTGCGTTCACTTTGTTGATGCTGTAAGTATATTTTGAATTTTGAATTAAATAATGGTAATGATTTCTATTACTTATTTTATTATTTTTAATTAGAGGTTTTAAATTGCTATGTTAGATGAATAAACATTCTTTAAATGTGAAAATAAATATTCGGTTATTAAAATGCACTTCGACTATAATTAATAGATTTTATTTAACGCGATTATCTTGCTTTTTTTACATCCAAAATTGCATAAACCAACAGTAGTTACTGGTAAGGAAAGATAGGACAAGTATTATAACACAAATAAATAATTTCTCTATTAAACGTAGAGTCAATTTGTGGTTTTATTGTTCGTAGGAGGAACACGAGAAAAAGAAATCGCGTAGCGTCATGGCGATTTTCAGAGAAAAAATGAAAAAAGTCAATGAAATGTTTAAAAAATCTATAAAAAATGTTAAATCTCGCGTGAGGACAATGTTATCACCACAGAAATTAGTTAACAAAGAAGTTTTATATTCAGTGCATTAAAATTAATTATACAAAAAATCTTTTAATTGTAGCATTAGTACATTACATAGTAATCTTAAACCTATTTTTGTTTTAGGTCTTTAATACATAGACAAAATTGTTCAAAACCTTAAAACATATTTCTTCACTATATTATACATACTATAGTTTTAAGCATTTTTTTGTCATGTATTTGTTTTATTTATCAAATATATTCTTGTTCCAGTGTTCGGTATGTTCGCCATATGTATCGAAGGGAATTCCCGGAAACCCATTTTATAAAATTCCAATGCCAAGGAGAAGATTCTTATTCCGTGTCGCCAGTAGACCTTCGCCTTATTAGCTAAACTTTACCTTGTTTCTTTGTTAACTCTTATTATGATAAAAAAATATTAATTACAATTTTATGCTACTTTTTGTGGGTAGATAGAAAAACCATTCACCACTCCATCTAATGTAAATTAACACCACAATATAAACATTTATAAAATTCAAGAGACTTAAAAAAACCATCCCTTGGTTCCTGCCAATAAAAGGAGGGTAGTTTAGAAAGAGGGAATAGATTTTTTCTTTAATTGAAACACTCCATAAAACATAGCTTTCTCGATGTTGATAAAAGTATCGCATGCTTCCGTTTGCTGTTTTGTAAAGGATAATTTTTATTAACAGTAGGTTAAATCTGACAGGGTAGAAAACATGAAATAAAAAAGACTCAGAATCAACGAAGGAGTAATGCTGAGACAACTTTGTCCCCAAAAATAAAAGAAATCATGTCACAACTCAAAGATAGCAGTTTGTTAAAGAAGAAAGCGAATCATAAATTACTTCTGAAGGAGTTAAAACATATTTTTCACAACGAAGATACAACTGTATGTTCAAGATGTAAGCTATAAAATTAATGCACATTAAAACAATGAAGACGTTTTATTTTGTTTATGTTATATTTTTCAATAAACCTCAAATCGAAACGAGTCCTCGCCGAGTTTTTTTTTGTAGCCGAAAGCTCGAATATTAAGGATTTCTGGCATTTTATTGTAAAAAAAAGGTTCAATTACATTATATTAACGAAAATAAAGAAAACATTATTTTGTCATTGCAATTATTTCAACAGTAATGTCATATTTGGCACTTAGTAAAAAGTATTAATCAAAAACGTAAAAATTAAAAAAAAAATGTATTCGAACGATTTCCGTCCGTATTATATGCAGGTCAAGAAAGAAGAAGAGAAAGGCGACAAGTTTGCTAGGATCAATATCGAATTGAAACGCATCGCTACACAAGAGCCTGTAAATCCATTTACGAAGAAAACTGTGTTTACACAGACCTATCCCACGATGCTGATACCCGCAGCACCAAGGAAGGCTTGTTGCTTCTACTGCACTTAACTGCGTCGAGATCGCAACAATCAACTTAGAATTACTCTCAATAGTGCTGTTAAAACGTAATGGAAAACAATTTACAGAGTGCTCAACAAGGTAAAAAGACGTCGCTTATACAATTTTTCTGTATTGTATGCGCTAGATATCTTAGTGGCGTATTCGGAGCGTCAGTAAAATTGATAT
The DNA here is from genome assembly GCA_013186455.1 of Papilio dardanus tibullus. NCBI lineage: Eukaryota > Metazoa > Arthropoda > Insecta > Lepidoptera > Papilionidae > Papilio > Papilio dardanus. Next base: position 190,351 of record QDHC01001533.1, on the reverse strand, counting down.
GTAACCACAAAATGTCTTCTAATCTATATTTATTTTGTTTACAATCTTACCAATACATCACTAATTATATGACACTGAGATTCACCGATTTACACGAGGTGGAAAGTAGTGAAAATAAAGATGTCAGAGTTTAGGATTAAATGAATTGTTTAGAATAAATAATATACAACATTTCCTGTTTTTTTCTGCTTGAAGATTGTTTGAAGGCAAACTCATGTACCTATTGGTTCTAAATACAGCTTTAGCTAATTGTGATGTGACCGAAGTCAAAGTAAACAATAGTCAGAATTACATATTTTAGCTCTCTCATGTACTTATTAAAATTATAGCTAACGTTAAAGAAGAGGTCCTGACAGAATATCTACTGTTCCAGTTAGTAAATAAAAAGTAAGGACGAGTCGGGACAATAGTTTTGCTTGTTGATATGCCCACCAGGTGTAGCACGGCGAAGACTTTTATTTAATTTCACCTGAATTTTATGTATAGAACGATAATCGTTTTCATACAAATTTGATTCAAATTATATTAATAAGATAGTTCGTTAAAAACAATGACCAGTCGCCATGAGATACGCAATCGATGTCTCGAGTATTTAATTTCATTGAACATGTAAAATAGGTAACAATAAGCATCTATTGCTAAGTCATATAAAATTCTAACACCTTTACTTTAGACATTGTCTCCGTACAATAAAGCCTATAATTGCACGTCGATCAATTCAATATAGGTTGTAAGTAATGATCGGCTCAAATTCAGGAATGCAACGGGTCAAAGATTCATTTTTCTACTGTAACGACATTTATGTAGTGCCTGCAACACAGGATGGACGACTTTATAGAATATTTCCACAACTATGAAATCGTGGAATGGCAGAGACCACCTCGGGTATGTCATTTTTTTTATATTACCATCAGAATTCGCCGTAATAGCGAAGCGACCCCTACTCATAGCCATTTACGAATGCAGGTGCATTACTTACATTTAATCGACAGAGGAGGGGACGTACAGAAAGAGGACAGTTCCCCTCGCTATGTGTCCCTTTGTCCGCGAAGTCCACTTGCCTTTCCCATCTTTTTCGTGTAAGAAATGGATCGAAATGGGAAGTTTATACAGATGTTTCTTAATTTTTAAATAATTTGTTAGATATTTGTTCATGAAATCGTTTGTGGAATTGCGGATTCGAATCTACTAAGTACCTTAGGGCGGCGCTATGCAGCGCTCTCGTTCCCCCAACATGCTAAGGGCAGGGACCTCATATGCATGTCACTTAATAAAAAATATTTAATATTAAAAAAAAAATAAGATTTTTTATGTTTCTGTATATATCCATTGATTTCTTTTTTCTCGGTTTTTCGAATTTTAACCAGGATTCGCTAAGGCTAAACTAGTAATTCAATTGTTATACCTTTTCTCTAAGATGTCCTTTACTGTAGAGATCCAGCAAGAAAATATTAGTTTTAGTCACAGAAAGGAATTATCATTGTGATGCTGTAACTTTTTAAAACTTTGCTATTTGTATAACGACAGGCGCTTTCTTTGATTACAAACCACGGTATGTTATATGTAACATACGTAACTTCCGGCTTCCGTCTAATAAATGTCGATGTTATGTAACTGTGATGATTGTACATTTAACAAGAAATAAAGGATCAATAAAACACGGTTTATTTGATTCTGCTAATATAGGAACTCTATGTAAAAGTTTATATTTTGTACGTAATTTGTAGAATAAACACAAATACATTAAGGCTGGTTTTAGCGGCGCGGGGAGGGACCGTCGGCCGACGGGAAACGTATCGACTTCTGTGAAGCGTCCGCACTGATAGCTACAAGTCATAAACGTTTAATAGATGTCTTTTGTCCGTGAACACTGACGATCAGCGTGCCGGTAGCGTGCCACTAAAACCAGCCTTAGTCTCGGCCTTAAGGTTAAACCTTTCCCTTTTAATTTTAAAATTGGCTTCATCCCAACTCCTTTGTTGCATGTGTTTAAAGTATTTGTAAGTAACTGTTTATAAGTTTACACTGCAGAAACATTTTGCCATTTTAGAAAATCTCTGCAAGAACATACAAAAACTTGTTTTTTATCGTAAAAACAATGGAAACTCACTGTATGTTTTATTTGATTCTGGTAAAAACGGATTTTTCATGTTATAAATGGGCACACTGAAAAGTTGCACACTTTGATAAGTTAGGAAAACTGGAACGATTTTTTTTTATACTCATCATAGTTTCTGAGATTAGTTTGTTTGAACACACGCACACATATTCCTGCTTTATTAGGTGAGTATAGATATAAATCTTAACATGGAAAATGAGATCAGCTGTTAAACAGGTCCTCGTAAAGTTTTTAACACGACACGACCAAGTAAAAGTTCACTGTTAAATAAAAATTCGAAACTATACAGTTGCAAGACTTTATAAAGAGTGTCAACTAAATCTTTTGTTGAAATTAAAAAGCTACGATTAACCGTAAATTTTAAACGTTCAACTTGTAAACAAACATGATAGTTATCTCTGTTTTTTCGAAGATATCGAGATAGATGGCAGTATTTTAAAAAATGTTACGTCAATGGATACTCACGATGTGGATTACGTCGCAATGCAACTGTTTATGGACACAAGTTTGCAGCAATCTGTTGAGGTCTCGCGGATTGCGGTTTACTGTCTCGATTATTATCAACTCGTGAGTTGAACCAGCGACAGTGCCGCGCGTTTCGTCTATTCGCGCGCTTGTCTTTTTTTGTGTGTACGCGCGAAATATGCCATAACGAGTATCTAGTTTTAAAATTTAACGTTGTCATTAAAGTGTTTTCTAAGAAAAAAATACTACAAAAGACGCAATGGAGGCTACAGGGAAAGCTACAGGGGTGGGTACTATTTAATTAAATAAAAATCCATTCAGGCGCTACAATAGTGTCGTTATTTTATTGATCTCTTAGTTTATGTAAGGTAGTAAACTGCATGAGCGATATGGAAAGTTTACAATATTTTACTTTTAAATATTTTTTTAATCAGCTGTGCGATATAGAATCTGGTGCTAATTATTTACTTTCTTCGTTTTGTTATAATAAAATATACCCGTATATCAATAATATATGCTAAAAACCGGAACTAAGTTGGTCACGTACAAATATTGTGTTATTTACAATACAAGAGTGAAACTGTAAAGTGTGTTTTGTTTATAAGAAAATATTTAAACGTAAACTTAATCATCACAAAATTTCCATTTTTTTGTACTTTCGCAATACAAAACATATTTTTATAACAGTTTTTTATACGTTTCTGCGGGAAAACCCATCTTGATAATTACTTTTGGTTGCTTTAAAAAATACATAAGCAACTAATTCAGTAAATTGAATGTTCCGGTTGTAGTTTATTTTTAGCAAATCAATCTTTAATCCTTATTTAAATAATATGTTACGCTTAGCGATTTGGACAGGTTATAAGGATTGAAGTAGGAATTATTTATACTTCTACCGAAGACATTCTTTATCAGTCTAGGTACAATTAATCCAAATATAAACAAATGAACGAAAACACACAAATTCTTTACATATTTACTACCTACTTAACTGCTGAGCGTTGAAATCTTTTGTCCCACCTAAGGGAGAGAGCATTCGCTCATTTTATTTCGACACAAGTTATGTAAGTATAAATAAATGCGAAAGTTTGAAGAAGGTATCAGAAAGACCGCATGGGTTTAGATCGGTGTTCCCGCTGCTCGTTTGCCCCCTTTTCTTAAAAAAAAAAGATAAAATTTCGTACATATGAACAATACTATCTTTAATTCCTTTTCGTTATTTTATTCCTTGCAGATGAAGTCGAAGGAAAAAGCTAGTAGTTTTATACTTTAATTTACATCGTTGTTGACACTATTACATACTTAGGAACGTGTTTTATTTTGAATATAAATAACAGGTAAAACTTGTATAATTATAGCCTGTATTAGTCCTTGTACGAATTTCTAAATGGTCATAGAAGGTTCAAATTGTAAGTTGTACGTGTAAGTGTACTTGCGTTAACATAACTTATAATTTTTATTGTAAATATGCTTGCTTTTAATTGGTCCTTTATTCTTATTATAGCAGATTGCGCTGGAAAATAAATCTAATGTGCGAAAAATGTTATTTCCCTAAAAAGCTCCCTAAAATATTATTCCCTGAGTTATAAATAATACCTACTATTTAATAAATATTTAAAATTGATAAATCTAATTTAAAATATCAGAAATCCCTAAGTCATAAGCAAAAAAAATAATGGCTTACCTTCTTTGAATTCTCCAAACTAGTATCAAATACTACATGTCTTAAACTACTTGTAAGTCGAAGGATTTCGTATTTCCTTTGAGATTTGACTTATAAACGGATTTACGGCTTGAGATTACGGGTGAAGGACCTTTGAAATGCACAATACTGGTTTCATGTTTTTTACATTTCAATAAATATTTTACCATCTGACGGTGTACTTAATAGCCCCATAAATAAGTTTTTATTGCTTATACGTATATCTATATATATTATGTATCGATTTGATTCTTAATATTTTAATTACTGTTGTTATATACCAGAGTGTAAATACGTAGCATAATTAGGTATATTAGGTTACATTTTTTCGTCGAATTTTCAAACACCACTCAAATATTTAAGAGCGTCTTACATATTAAGCCCACGCGTATACTACAAATTCTACCGAGATCTCGTTTAATTTTGACACCACTTAGATTTTAAGCGACGCTTATGTTAGAGTGGCATTTGAACATTCATCCGTTATGGAAGTAATTTCAAAGCTGACTATAAAGTTACTAGTGATACATCTATGATGTTATTTAATAAACATTGTAGTTTTATGATAAAATTTTATCTTACACAGACGTGAAGTAAATATTACGTAACTTAATTAACAAACGTCGCATGTGCAATAAAATACACGTGCGTATTAATAATCTTCAAATTATTATTCTTAAACTAGCTTTTGCCGTGACTTTTAAACGCCATAAAAAAAACTTTGTATGTATCTTGTGCGATATGCTGACCATATTCTGTGTTTTTGGCTTAACCTATAACCTTTCTACATTGATATTTTCTAAGGAAACATGTTTTCAATCCTAGCAAATACCTAATTATTTTATACTTTATACAAACAACCTTTGGCACGCGCGAGTAAAGGAAGGCGAAAATATGTGTAAATATTGTAGTCAATTTAAATACAAGCTGCTTTATAATTTACAAACAAGGACCGATATAGTCTTATGACGGCGTACAGTAAAAGTAACTATTTATACAGAGTAAAACGAACTCGTGCAACTAAGTATTAACTTCACCTACTGTGGGCCGAAGCTTACAACCATTACCGCCGACCAGTCTATTCTCTGATTGTTCTGTTATCCTAGTACTTGCTTGCCTTAACGTACCGTTTAGCTCTTAGGTGTTGTCATTGCGTCTAAGAGATCCTACATAACTTGATAGAAAGTCGTATCAATTTCAAGTACCCAGGTTATATGTATAAACGTGTAATAGATTTCGTTTCTGAGATGATTGGTACATCTATACTTATCTGTAGGTACTAATATTATAAAGAGAGTATGTATTTTTGAATGTTTGTATGTATTGAAATAACTCAAGAACTATTGGGCCGATTTCAAAAAACCTTTCCCCATGAGAAAGCTATATTATCCCCGAGTAACATAGGCTATATTATTTAATTTCACGCGGACGAAGTGGCGAACTACAGCTAGTTATGTATAAAGTATAGATATAGTGAAGACAGTGTACAATTTCTCTTTAATGTAAACACAAAGAAGTGTCCGTTGAGAAAGTAAGAGGGTCATATTAACTGCGTCCAATTAAACTGTGGTAAAAACTCGGTTCAATTGACGTAACTTGCTTGTCAATTGTCTTGACATTTTGTTGTGTGATCGATGATCTACCGAATAACATTTGATACAATCAACATGTCGTTTTATTCTTAATATTATCAAGCAGATAAAATTTAAGACTTTTATCCTGAAAGTGATACTTTATATCTGAACATCTATTCTATCAATAACACGTATATTCACGATACTTACATATTAAGTCGATTTAGGGTAGGCAATGCATCTGCAATTGTATATGTCTATGGGTAGCGGTCGCTTCGCTGTTTCAGCGAATCCAGGTGATCGCTTGCTCGTTTGCTACTTTGTAATGTAAAAAAAAATAAGAATTATAATACTTCTTACTAATATGAGTTATGATGGATGTTTGTTTCAAGGTATCTCCCCAACGGTTGAACGGAACGCGATGGCATTGTAATTGAATACTGACTTTCACTATCACGCAAATACGTGTCCCGAGTATGATAAAGTTGTCATATGTTGTAGAGGATATAAAGAAATGATATTTATCTCTTACATTGATAGACAAACATTCGATAGGATCGCACTTATATTTTATATTAGCTGTAGTTCACAACTTTGTCCGTGTGGAATTAAATAATATAGCCTATGTTACTCGTAGGTAATGTAGGTTTCTACTAGTAAAAGAATTTTTGAAATCGGCCCAGTAGTTCTTGAGTTATTTGAATACATACAAAAATACATATCTCCCCTCTTTTTTATATTAAGTATAGATTATGTATGTAAATATTCTAGGTAGACCGAGACTTTTAAATATGAAAATTTTAGAATTACAATTCAACTAGGGCAATATTAAAATATTAAATTGCAAACACGCTAGTTGTTTCAATTAATCTTCTCGTTTGTAATTAAGCGCATTAACAATCTCTTGGGATTTACCGCATTTAATTTGCGTCTATACGTATTAGATAATTACGACGAGTGCTCTTAGTATTACTTGTTGCGAAACTTAAATATACCTACTTGACTGTTCAACTTGTCTAACCTGTGTAAGACAAGTTGCCAATTTACGTCTTAATAATTAAAATGATTTAATAATTATCTAATGAAAGCGAAATAGCGCAAAGAAGTCGCCAGTACCTTGGCTCTGATGACATGATTGCTGGTTTGTATTTTGTCTAGGTATATTGTTCAAGGAGAGTCATGTAACGTAAACGAAATTACTACCTTACTTATCATAGAACTACATTTAAGTACGTGTAAGGCAAGATCGCACTGTTACATGTTTCATCATATTGTTTCATATTTTGAATAGGGATACTTATTTTATATTATAAGACTAGCTGTCGCACGCGACTCCGTCTGTGCTTAATTATAAAAATAGTCTACGGATTCTTCCAGGCTATGTACTACATCTATGCAAAATCCCATCGTAATCCGTTGAGCCGCTACGGAGATACCTTCAAACATCCATCCAGCGTAACTTTTGCATTTGGATTATCAAGAAAGCGTTTAAATATAAACTAACTAGCTTTTGTGCGCGACTTCGTCCGCGTGGAATTAAACAATATAGCCTATGTTACTCGGGGATAATGTAGCTTTCTAATGGTGAAAGAATTTTTGAAATCGGCCGAGTAGTTCTTGAGTTATTTCAATACAAATAAAAATACAAAAATACAAAGTTTCTCTCTTTATAATATTAGTATACATTGCACAATAAGCTGAGCTAATAACGCTGTAATAATGAACTAAAATAAAGGAGTTTAAAGCATGATTACAAACAATTTACTTAAACAGACCTAAATTCTTACAGCACTTGTGATAACACTAATGTACTATCTTAATATATTTCACAATAAAAGAATACAAAACAAAATTCTTACAACATAGCTTTACACAAAGTATTGAATACTTTGTAATGATATTATTTAGAAACATGATGGTTCTAAAATCTTAAATTATAGTACCGTAACCCGTAACATTCTAACTCAGGTAAATAATTCAGATGGAAAATTCACGGTGAAGAAACTTTTACTTACTTAGCTGTCGATACTAAAATAAAACCTTAACATGCACATGTGTTCTAAATCTATGTATTCATCGAGGTAAGTTAAGCCGTCCTGAAGATTTCTTCAAACAAATATCCTTCCATCAATACTTTCCCATTTAAAATATAAGTATTGTAAGATTTTTGCATTCCCTTCGGAAATGATTAGAGAATTATATCAACAATCATAATGTTATAATTTATCTCTTTTAAGTCGTGCATAAAATTTATTCTACGATATGTAAAAACATGCATTAGAGTTGCAACAGCGCGGAACGTGTAGACAGCGCATTTTTTCTCTGCATACTTGGTACCAAAGAGATATTATACATAGAGGGAGCGCTCCATAATAATTTGACGTTAAATTGCGTGCCGTAAAATAAATTATTAAAAAATAATCTTGCCAGTTACATGAAAAAAAATCCACCAAGTTGGGAAAATGTGTTTATTTTTAATTTTTAAAATAAACTAAAACATTTATTAAAATGTTTGTTATTTTTATTCTATTTAAAACAATTTAAATCCAAACAATTTTTAACGAAGACTATTTTTGTTTTATGGTTGTTATAAATTTTTAATTAGCGTTTTAAAAATGTGTCGGCAAATGTAATGTAAAGGTAATACTAGGAGAAATTTCCCTACGGGAGACCTCCGGGGGTCAAAGAAAATGCCTCACTTTTAGGCTTCGAATGTTCCATCTATAGTATATTATATCTTTGCTTGGTACACATCGAGAGTAGTAGCAAATGCGATTGCTAAGTGTTTACTTATCATGAATAACAAATACATGTTTATAACACCGAGCTATTGCAATTACCTTCACGGAGTACAATTTCGTATTGAGATTGCCTTGACATAGTCATCGGTGGACAAAACTAACCTCAAAATGTAATCACTTTTTATAACGCCCCGCGAATTTATCTCGTTATTTAAAGCAATCTAAAAGCAAAATAATTCGATCAATCTAATCAGGAAATTACATAATAAAGAAAACTATAGCACATATGATTTTATTTCTTCTAATACGATACAAAGAACAACAAAATGAATAATTTTTTTATACTGAATTTATATTTTTGTTAACTCTTGGGAGCTGATTAAAGACGCGGTAGTTTTACAATCACCGAACACAAAATGCAATATTCAGTTTTTCAATTTAATAATTTGATTCAGAAAATTAAACTTGATAACAGCGTAACATTTATGTTACGTGCGATACAAAGTCAATGTTTCGCAGCACGTTTATTGTGGTATAAACTCGTGGGTACTGCGGTAGCCTTCGTACAGCCACACTGCGATGACATTGTCGTCGCTCCGTTGCTCTTTGTAATTGTAGTTTGTTCACGACATTTTTTTACACAACGGCATTTAGTAACTGCGATATCAAATAGTTCTGTCGTACAAGCTTTCGCCCGCGAAAAAATATCCTGGGACACTCAGGCTTTGTTCGGACTAGGACAGTATTTAAGTCAAGTAGCAAGTATTTTAGTAAAAAAACGTGTGCGAACAGCAACATTTTAGTCTAATAGGCTAGAAAAACGTTTTAGTCGAGCAAATCCATTTTACTCTATTTTTATGGCGCGTAGCGGTCCGAACAGCTCGTCAGACTATGTCCTAAATCTATGAATTTCATGGAGATCTGATCGATTAGATGCACAGATTTCAGAGCCATTCCGAATATATTTTCAAACAGACATTCATCCATCCAAACTTTAGCATTTTTAATTAAAGTATTTGGTAAAATGTGTTACACTTCGTATAAATACTACATGATATTACAAAGTATTACATAGACACAACAAATGAACTATAGAATAATGTTTAGTTTGATAACAATTTAAACAGAAGGTATTACGTGAGTCAATTGTAAAGAACTCACCTGTTTATATAATTTTAATAACTTGGTAGTCATAAGTTCATAGGTTTGATTCCCACAACTACTCAAAATATGTAACGAATGAGACATATTTCGAAGTGCACCAAGCATTGTCTTTTCGAATGTTTTAACTTTCTCGAAATATTCGATAGTTTAACTTTGGGTCTTTTAAACAAATGTGGTTAAACAATGATAGGAATCTCTTTTAGGTGATATCTGCCACCATAATGACAATTGTTTTATATTTAAGCAGCTCCTAAGTTTAGATTTCTCTAACTCTTACTAACGTACACGAAAATCTCTAAGTTACCATTAAACGATTGTGTGGCAATAAGCTAATTAAAATATTAGAACTGTGGCCTTACCCAACATGCTTTTCGATCGGCGATATCGCTCATGGAATCGACAAAAATGTATGAAACTGACAATAACATTCGATAAAATCATGTGATTGTCACGTGAGATATCGAACGCCAATGTCAGTTTCATACAAATTTCATACAAAAGCATGTTGGGTAAGCCCACTGTACATAAAAATATTTAAGTGTCGCACCTAACCGAATCGAATTCAAACATAGCAACACAGTCACATGAAAAAGTGAATGACCCAATAAACCAAATAAAACATTAGGAGGTGAAGGCAATTTGTCTTAGCAGTTCTTTAGTCGTGTTTATTTTGTAAGTTCGAGCAGTGAACATGTCAATTGGCTTGGTGACCGCTATTCTGTTTTAAAGTAATTTAAAATTGTAGTTAAAAAAAATAATAAAATAAATGTTTCTAGGTGTAAATCGTCATAAGTGTTTTAACTTCAAATACTTTTATCTCATCTGCCACTCTAAAACTCTTATCGTTTTATCTTAATCCACTTGTATCATGCATTTTACTGTGAAACCTTCGTATTTATTTTACTGAGAATTAACTAAAATAATATAAGTATCCGTGCACAGCCCAAGGAAGACATAGAGGCTTTTATCCTCAAAGATTTCTGTTAGAAGGTACGAGCACTAAAAAAAAACAATTTTTAACAAAGACTATTTTTGTTTTATGTTTGTTATAAATTTGTTATTAGCGTTTTAAAAATGTCTCGATTAATTATAATATTACAATATTAGATGTCAACACTAGGGTAAATCTCCCTACGTGAGACCTCCGGAGGTCAAAGAAAATGCCTCACTTTTAGGCTTCGAGTGTTCCATCTATAGTATAATATACCTTTATCCCCATCAATAGCCAGTTAACACAAAAATATGTCTCATCGATGTAAATTCAAAAATATAAAACGATGTCATACGGTTTTAAAAAGATTACCAAAAACGATAAAATGGACTTTACGATTTATTACATTTTTATATTGGCTTCATTGTGTAATACATTTTCAAATATCCAGGTCAAATAAGTTAACAGTAAGTGGCTATTGTAGAACAATCATAGCAACAGATAAGTTATCAATACTTTCGATGTATCGTGCGTATCAATGATGCCTGTTATTTCTTTATCCCGATATAAGTGCGTAACACGTACCTTGTCGCTATCGCTCTCATGTGTTTAGCACGTAGTACATAATCTCAAGCCTATGGCCTAGTCACCCCTAAAGTCTTGAACTTGGATAGTATTTTAGTCCAGTATCAAGTAATTACTTTTTTTTTTATAAGAAAAGGGGGCAAACGTGCAACGGGAACACCGAGGTGATCATCGACGCCCATGGACATCTGCAATACCAGAGGAACCACAGATGCGTTGCCGGCCTTTTAGGAGGTGATACGCTCGCTTCTTCTACTGGACTAAAATACTATCCAAGTAATCCAATTGAACTAAATATGTCGGAAAAGCAACATTTTAGTAAAGCAGATTAGTAAATTCTTTGTTTCTTGCTACTCATCTAAAATACTATCCTCATTTAGTTTATTTTTACTAGGATAGCATAACTATTAAAAAGTCTCACATCCGATGAGTCATTAAATCTTATGAATTGTTCATACTTATTGCCGGCCTTATGTCATTTGGTACCAATAACTTTTGGTTCATTGTAATAGTTCATTGACCTTAAAGGCCGTTCTCAATGTTGCTCCACTCCCAAACATCTTGCTAGAGCATATAGTTTTACAATATAACAACCTCTAGTTTGTTGTTAAAAATATTCTTTTAATTGTAAATCCTATATAATATTCTCTTTTAACATGGAAAATTAAATGTTGTAATTAATAGGTACTTGTGATATTCTAAAAGAAAGGGCTGAATTTAGATTTGACAGCTGATAAAGAAAGAGTCTGATCTTTAAACTATAGACGATTTTTAAATACTTTAATTACATCAAGATATTGTCATCTTGCCGAAGTCAGTACTTCTGTAAGTTACGTTAAAGTTGAAAATGACTGTCAAATGCAGATTATGATGGCATTAAACCTGTTAAATAGGGATTCTACCTACGTGGTATTCTACTATAAAAATAGCTAAGAAAATTATTGATGGGTAATACCCAAGTTGTCGTGATGACGCAATTGACTCATTGTTTCATTTCTATCCATTTAGTACTGGGTTTAATATTTTCTAATAGTTTTAATAAAATATCGTTTAATTTTTTGTTATAAAAATATGAAAAAGTCTATACAAGCCTTGACTCCTTGAATGTCATTTGTAAAATGCTTTAGTCAAATAAGTACATTTTTCTGAAATAAGTACACAATTATGCTGCTTCAGCTTGAGTTATATAAGCTTTATTTTTATAAATAACAGTATTTGAAATCTATATAATACTATAAAGAGCGAAACTTTTTATTTTTGTATGTATTGATATAACTCAAGAACTACTGGGCCGATTTCAAAAATTCTTTCACCCGTAGAATGCTATCACTATCACCGAGTAACATAGGCTTTATTTCCGCGCGGACGAAGTCGCGAACAACATCTAGTAACTAATAATTATTTATATTTACGTATTATAAAAGATACACAACACTAGCGCTGGTCTGATACCGATCACATGAATTGTCATTAATTGTCTCTCGGCTCGTTCAAAGAATAGAATATCTGGTTCGTACCAGTTCTCAGTTCGTAACATGAACATCATTTAATGAAAGGAATTCAGTACGAATACGATTTGACGACCCAAATGTTACTAAATAATTGAGAAGCTTTCAATTACACTCAATTACACTTTATATATTTTTTTTCAATGGAGGATATTAGTGATGTTCTCTTGACAGATAAAAAATCTAAACTGTTTGTAAACATTGGGCTTCATTAGACCGAGTACGTGATAAAAACGGAGATTTTTCTTTGATGTAAGGGTGTTTTTTGCGTGACATCGGTCTAATGAAGCCCTATGGTAAAAAGAAGGAAAATATGCTTTTCATTTTATTCTCCGTATTTATGTTATTAAAAGGTTGTTGCGATATAACTGGTTTGTAAACTGGGACAAGTGTATTTGTTGTCAAGTCCTCTTAACGCCTTGCTAAAAAAATAATTTTATTCATGATATACACGATATAATTGTCTATACTAATAATTATAAAGTGAGAAACTTTGTTTTTTGTATGTATTGAAATAATTCAAAAACTACTAGGCCAATTACAAAAATTCTTTCCAAAAACATAGGCAATATTTTTTTATTTCCACGCGGACCATGTCACGAGCAACAGCTAGTTTGTAAATAAAAGTAATAAAATGGTTAGGATTAAATTACACATTCCTTAATAACATATCTCAAATATAAAACTTAGAAATATAATAACAATGATGACTCGTACTTTTTGCTGAGCCAAATAAGGTGGTGGAGCGGAGATGTGACGTCACAAGAAGCTGCGCAATGATATTGATCCACCTTGATACCCGCGAATAATCTGAACCAATTCATACAACAAACTCCAGACCTTTAATTAAATAATACTAAATAAGTATAGCCCAATGTAAAATAATCATCAACATACTTCATTACTAAATTAGATATACATACCTCTTTTATATAAAAAGATACATAATAACTGAACAGAATTGAATAAAAAAATATTGAATCTTTTAAAAATGCACCTACGATTTCGTAGAATGTCTTTTGTTTTTTTTTTCATTTTTATTATTTGTCAATATTGAATGAATTTGGTAGATCCATTTAAAGACAATCATGCTCGCTTCGGCCTTGGTTTTATTTATTATTTAGTGCCAAAACTATGAATAGAATCGCGAGGCCGTACTCTAATTCATCTAGGTTTATCATACAATTGTTCTCGACGTACTTATTGTATCGAAAATTCTTATTATAATAATAAAACATCATGTATTTTAATTCTAATTCGGTAGACGGATTTTTTTGAAGTAACAAACGTTCGAAAATATTAGAATAAAATTGATTTTGGTTTTAAGAATTCTCTAGGTTAAGGGTTACCTCTAAAGTGTAATGAACGCTTTGCTTACCTTTAAATAAATTTCAGTCGGAATAAAACTGTTTATTATTTTATTTCATAAACCATGTAAATAATACAAATATTTTCTTTTTCAGAAACTCCCATATCCAAAAGCAGTTGGATTTATTGTCACAAATGAATTTTGCGAAAGATTTTGCTACTATGGAATGCGAAGTAAGTTCTACTAATGTTTTACTATGACGAAAAAATATTGGCGAACGGTAGAATCACAGCGCTGTGCTGTGACTCTGTCTGTGAGGCTTGATGTCTCTGTTTTTTCAAAGAGAATAAAAGAGATAACGATATACAAGCTTTGCGACAGTTACTACCCAAAGTTAGAAGAAATTTTGTGGGATGCAATTTTGTTGCGGTTTTCTGAATTGCTGTTGGAATTGGCATGTCATCAGTCAAGAAATAAAAAAATAATACCGACGTTTACGCCAATAGTTACCGTTTTTATTTCAGATATTTTTGTTTAAGTTTTTATCGCTTGTTTTTGATAAAATAAATTACGAACGCTAAAAACACGGTATCTTGTGCTAACTTGAACAACAGGTTAGTGATCGAATTTGTCTAGTCTAATATTGGCGAGACACTGTTGAATTTTTCTTATTTCAAACGGTTTATAAAGGTTATGAGGTTATTCTAAAAAATCATGTTTACGAACATTTACAATTTCTGCAATCACGAGTTGGTATATTAAAAAAAACGGATCAGAACTAGCTGCGTAATTCTTGTACTTCATAAAAAAAACTTATTGCCATGATAAACTCCTTCTGTTGGAAGTCCGTTAAATACGACAAATCCTAACTTTAAGTTATCCGATTCTAGTTCGACTTAACGTATATTATTGATAGCTGTTGCTCGCGACTTCGTCCGCGTTGAACAATATAGCCTATGTTACTCGGGGGTAATGTAGCCTTGTAATGGTGAAAGAATTTTTGAAATCGGCCCAGTAGTTCTTGAGTTATTTCAATACAAACAAAAATACATAGTTTCTCTCTTTATAATATTAGTATAGATTACAATTACTTAAGTAGGCATTTGTACAGTCAGCTTCAATAGTATCGTAACATCTAAAGTGCCCAAAAATATAGGAACACCGAAAGTCATCAA
>QDHC01001533.1:164021-174147 GCA_013186455.1 Papilio dardanus tibullus | reverse complement strand
TTATATTTGTTTTGGGTAAATCAATTTGGTGTTACGAATATTTTTTTTGGTGGTCGTTTTATATTTTCCCAATTATTTATATTATTTAAGCTCTTAATGCAAACGAATACGTATTTTTCCCTGACCTATAGTCATATACATTTAGAATGCCTAATACAATGTCAATAGTAGAATATTTTTCCTTAGGGAATATTATTGCTAACCTTGTCCTAGCTTAGTTTTAAGGAAAAACTACGTATAATATTGTTAAGTAATAAACATATTTTTTTCAATCAAATGTTATTCTTAGCTTAACTTATTTTACATGTAACAACCATAGGTAATTACTGGAATTAAATAATACAGCCTATGTTACTCGGGGGTAATGTAGCATTCTAATGGTGAAAGATTTTTTTAAATCGGTCCGGTAGTTCTGGAGTTATTTCAATACATACAAAAATACAAAGTTTCTCTCTTTATAATATTAGTATGGAAATATCTCGTAATAATTTCAATTCAAGGTAAAAAGCAACACTTTGTAGGTGATTTGAGTTATTAATGTTGCATAAGAAGCAATCTTATATTGGCATTTGTAATCATTTTACAAATAGAGCATTGTTTGTTTGAACAATACTCATTTAAACGTTTGAAATGATTTATTAGAAAGTATATTTTACGATCGTATTAACAATAGTTCATTATGAATTCAAAATACACGTGTTTATAATCAGTACTTACCAAAAACTTTTATAAAAGGCAGTACAAAACGTTAGAAAAAAGTGGATAATCATCGTTTATATTCCTTATAGTCATTATTAAGCAGAAGTAATTAACACTCGAAGTACACTACTGTCCCGATATTCAGGCTCAAAATATTTCTTATTGTAGCTTCCGATTGCATTGTCACTTGTACTTCATCACCAGCTCACTATACGTCCCCACGGAGCCTACCGCCTAAGGGATGACTAGGCCATAGTCAACCACGCTGGCCAAGTGCGGGTTGGTCAACTTCACACATATCTTTGAATTTCTTCGCCGTTATGTGCAGGTTGTATCACGATGTTTTCCTTCACCGTAAGAGCGTCGGGTAAATATGTACATATGAAATTCGAAAATCGAAAAAACACATTGGTACATGGTGGGATTCGAACTCGGGACCTGCAGATTGCAAGTCAAGAGCTAAACCACTGAGCCACCGTCGATTTGTACTTAATACCTTTATGATGAAGTGATGACAGTGTGCTTTTACTCGTATGTAAGTCTCACGGCCGTATTTTCAGGCGCCACTCAAATTGAAGCGTCGCTTAAAGTCTATGTAGCGTCAAAATTAAACGAGACCGCAGTAGAATTTGGAGTTTAAGAGTGGACTTAATATTTAAGACGCTCTTAAATATTTGAGAGATGTTTTTACATTCGGCCGTCTGTGTCAGCATGTTCTAGTGTAATGAAAGTGTTTGAGAACTATGTATTTTTTGTAGCGATCCTGTCATTATACCTTCGAGACAAGTTGGGGTACTCAGACAATGGAGCGACAGTCATATACCATGTGTTCACAATGTTCGCCTACTTCTTCCCCTTGCTTGGTGCCATGATCGCTGACGGATGGTTGGGCAGATTCAGGTAGATATTTCCATTCTGAGTTATCGAAACAATAAAATAATTTAATTTACTCTTGGAAATACTGAACCAGAACAACAGTTGCAATTGTTTTTTTTAATTCTATGAAATTAATATATTGTAGCTGCATCAAAGGTTCTTTCATATGTGGCAGATAATAAATGTTACATTTTAATTAACAATGTATTTGATCTTATTTTATAAAGCGACGCAACCCAGCTTCGCTCGGGTGAAAAAGCATACTTAACTTATTATAAAATTAGCCTTGAGAGGTTTTTATAAATAGTGCAGCGTTTGCAATGTAAGCGCTTAAAATGTGTTAATTTACGACATCATATTAAAAACCTCTAAATTATCAGTGTTATTCTGCTATATTGTGAATGTATTATACATGAATGTTCCTTATGAATCACTCTGTCTATTAAAAAAAAACCGCATCAAAATCCGCTGTGTAGTTTTAAAGATTCGAGCATATAAAGGGACAAACATAAAAAAGCGTTATTGTTTTATACTATGTAAGGATAAGGATAAAGAATATTCTATTATTCACTTCAACGAATATAAAAAGCAAACTTTCACGTGATTAAAGTATGAATTAAAGAAAAAATAATCTAAATAAAGACAAGGCAATACGAAGGTAATCATTATTAAGCTATTAAATGCATAAATTTCTATTGTTTACTAAATATAAAAAAGTGCAAAACAAATTAAGTCAATACACAAGAGTTATCCTGTAATTATATACTTTACCTTCTTTTGTAATTTCCCGGTAGAAATTCTTAGCCAATGTTCTTGTAACTAGACATTACACGCTTTATTCCGAAACGAGAATCAGCGTTATTACTGTTGTACTTTCTACGTTTGGTACTGGTACATTCATTCAAAAATACAGAACATCCTGGTACTTCTTATGATACATAATTTGGTCCAAGGAGACCCCTGGTCTATCTTATTTAGTTCCAGATTGTAAGTATCGTACAATCGACGACTTATTGGTCCTCGTTTATCGCAGTACTTTGTACATTTTTCCGAAATAAGGGGGTGCAAGTACAGATAATAACAAACTGTTCCGACAAATTAATTGATCAAAATAGAAAAATATAATCACAAGTCACAACTATATTTTAAGCCAAAGTCTTGACTTTGATATTTGGTATTTTCTAAGTCAATATTTTTGATGAAGTATTATGTAGTTTATAATAGTAATTAGACTAACTATTTAGGTGTTGATTACGCTTATAAATTACATATATTATTTTAATAATTGCTGCATTACGTATAAAATAAAGTAAGGTAGGGTTCGACCTATGATGGGCTCCATTTTCCGCAAATCCACGACTAGCGCATATTATACGTGACATATCTTTGAATTTCTTCGCCTATATGTGCAGGTGTTTTCCTTCACCTTAGAGCGTCGGGTAAATATGTAAATACGTATAGAATAATTCATTTATTATTTCAGAACAATATTCTATCTATCCCTCGTTTACGCGACGGGCAGTGCACTCATATCCCTAACAGCCATGCCGCCATTGGATTTGCCAAAATTGTAAGTTATCCATAATCAAGTTTTAAGTAGATTACCAACATTAGAACCAAAACAATATCTACATAACCCTACGGCTTTGGGAACTCGGTCTAATGAAACCTTAGATTAATTGAATAAGTATCACGAATGTTTAAACAGTTTAATATATTCTGTTATTGTTATATATTGCTGTATAATTTATTAATTACATTATTATTTTACAGGGAATTTACAATCTTAGCTCTGCTCCTTATTGCATTTGGTACGGGTGGTATAAAACCATGTGTTTCGGCATTCGGTGGGGACCAGTTTAAGTTGCCAGAGCAGGAGAGATACCTCGGCTACTTCTTCTCCCTCTTCTACTTCTCTATCAATGCCGGCAGTCTCATCTCTACCTTCCTGACACCGATACTAAGAGCCGATGTGCATTGCTTCGGTGATAATGATTGCTACTCACTCGCCTTTGGTGTTCCCGGCTTACTAATGATTGTATCTATAGGTGAGTTTATTGTTATCACTTAAGATTTTGGATGATTTGAATATAATGTTTATAAGAAAGATATGATAAAAAGTTTACTTACTTCAGTTTCTAATTTTGATAAGGAGTTTATGGATGGCCATAAGAATGCCATGCGTTCTAATACGTACTTATTTCTAATAACTTTTTTTTATCTTCAAATAATTAGCAAAATATAACGTTTTGATCAAAGAATCTATTTTAATTGAAAGGGCAAAGGTCTTGTTACAACGTAAAACCACATTGAAGTGTAAATAAAAAAGAATTTTTTTCTGTTAAAGTGTTCTTTGTTGCGGGAAAACGGCTTTACATTATCAAGAATCCCGCAGGCAACGTGCTCGGTAACGTCTCAGCTTGCGTCGGAGTGAGTAAACTCCCACTTTCCTATTAAAACTTTTAACATATGTATGAGAATTTAATTAAAATCCAGTCTAACTTGGCGCCTGAAAGGTCAGCCACAGCTGCATTAATTTGTTATGCTTTTTTTAAATGTTGTCAAGTCTTAGTTTTTTATATTTATTACTACGAAGGTATTGTATTAATTACTTCACTTTAAAGAACTTTCTGTAGGTAGCTAAAGATTTGGCCAAAACTATGAATGTGAGTAAAATCATCTTCATGCTATCTAAATTACTCAAACTACCAAAGCACCTAATAAGCACAAAGTGTGGTGTTTTTCACTTTGTTTCTTAGTCTAAGAAATCTACAAGCTTTTATGTTTACAATTCTTATTTTGTTTGACAACAGTATGCGTTAGTTAAATCTACCAAAAACAAAGAGAAGCGCGAACACTGGCTGGACCACGCCGACGACAAGTACGACACAAACCTCATTGAAGACGTCAAGAGTCTGCTCAGAGTCCTCGTCCTCTTCATACCGTTGCCGATCTTTTGGGCCCTCTTCGATCAACAGGTATTTATTGCAGTCTAAACTAAACTACCGTTTTCTCAATTAAATCTTTTTGATGTCTTAAACTGATATCTCTTTGAGATAATTTTGATTTTTTGAGATGATTATTTATGACTAATAAATCAAATTAATTCTATTCAGTTTGCAAAGAACTCGCTAACATTTAATTTATATCAATCGATTGAGTTATATGACGACTTTTGAGCTATGTATAGATATTTAAGATTCGCATAAAGACTTTATAGAGTATCAGTGATAATATTAATTATAAAGTTTGCTAATATCTAACTGATGACATCATTGACCTTCGTTGCCACAAAACTAAGCCCCCGGCTTTACTTGTATCGCTAAATATTGTTGAGAAACCTAAGAAAGAAGAGAAAATATTAGAAATGATAGAGAACACTCCTAACTAACCAAATAAGTTAATGAAGCTATAAATAAACTACATCTATAATTTTAGTCGCCAGTTTACCAGACTCTGGTATTTAAGTGCTCTAAGATCTTTTTAATACGATTTAGGGATCAAGATGGACTTTCCAAGCTGATAGAATGTATCAAGAAATCGGAAGCTGGACACTCAAAGCGGATCAGATGCAAGTGCTCAATCCTTTACTGATTTTAATATTCATCCCTCTTTTTGAAGTGGTAAGTTTATACACAAGACCTAAGTATTAATGACTGAGCATAAACATATTTATTACGAGAATAAAATAAACAATTTCAGGATACATTTTGCAGATATAATTACCATAACACAAAATTAATTATTACACGAGATAGGCGCAAAGCGGCGGTCGTCCGCAGTAATTGCTTATTATGCAACCAATTACTTGATTAACAAAATTTTCAATATATTTAATACTATCATGTAATAAAACATTTTCAAATTAATGTTTGTTATAATAAAACTGCAAAATGGTCGCTTAGGAAATGCTTAGTATACTTTAAAAATAAAATTGTGCACTAAGACACTGTTTTAGTGACCAATAAGACAGTTATTTCTAAGTAAAGTTTGAATCTTAATAAAAGTAAATAAAGGAAATCTATAATATTATACGCTATGCTCTTTATTTTATGTATCTCCTCCTCGCGTGTTTAGGATTGAATGATTCTTTTTAATAAAAAAAAATTATATTAATCATTATTTTCAGGCCATTTATCCGTTCCTGACGTGGTGCAGACTTATAAGAAAACCTTTGCACAAAATGATTTGGGGAGGTATTCTAGCTGCTGCCGCTTTTGTGATTTCTGGAATTGTCGAATTGAATCTTTTGGTAAATAGTCTATAGTTCGTATAATATTTAATATATAGATTTTTTGTTATATTTTACAATTGCTTTATTTTTTCTTTCCAGCCTACTTACGGTACGCCAGTATCGGATGGTTTGGCTCAACTCAGAGTTTTTAACGGATTTAATTGCAATATAACATTGAATGTTTACAATGCAGAACAAAACGTTACAGATAAAATTATAATAAATGGTCTAGGAGTTTATGAAAAACTGGATATTGAAGCACATGTACAAATAGAGTTACCTTATTCTCTAAGAGGTGGAAATAAGAGCGATTGTATGGACGTCAACTACGACGGAAAGTTTGTTTTGAAAGAGAAAACTGCAAATTCATTCTTCGTCTCAAATAATGGTGTTTACCAATATGATGAAATCACCGACAAGGCGATAGACGGAGTTAAAGTTAGGTGAGGTTATAGAATATGCGACAATTTATTTCCTGTCAATATTTAATACCTTAGTTAACCTACATCTTTGTGACATCACTCAGGATATTTCAACATTTAATAACTAGAATAATAATTAAAAGTTCAGAATACGTTCATAAAAACTATAACTCGTCGTGGATATTTTCGCAATTTTCTTTAGAATAATATTGACTGTATATGTCATTCCAAAATTTATATACACGTCTTTCTGATTCAGTATTGGATAATTTGTTTTCTTTGCCAATAACAAAGACGTTATCGTCTTTTACGGTCATTGGAAGCCACGTAACATTACCATAATTGTGATGTGGGTCACCAAATTTTGCAAAGTTCGCCCACATCTTTGCTATTTGTTGGATAAAAATTCTATCTCGATCACTAGTGTCGTTTTTCAATTTGACATAACTCTCCCAAAGTGGCTCGCATTTTAGAATATAGCATATTTCATCACCTCCCGATGCGCCTTTTATCATAGTACTCGATCCGGCTAAAGAGTTAGTTTTCATCACATTAAAATTTCCCTCGTAATCAAATTTATATACGTAAATCTTCTTTTTTACGGCTAAATATTTTTTTATAAATCTGTATATAGGATAGACTTGAAGATCAGTAGCATAATTAAGAAAGTCATGTATTGAATCTTCAGATATCCCTTTATTAAAATATCTCTCTCTTATCATCTTGACGACTCTTTTGTAAGACTTGGAAGTATCATTAAATTTACAACCATAAGTAAAAGGTACCATGTATTTAAACAGAGAGTTAAGACTTCTTAAATAGCGGGAGTTATGTATAAGTGGAGTGACGTCAGTTAAACTTTCTTGGCTATTAAAACCGATCAGAATTGGAACACGAAACCCGATTGCTTTAGTTTCTTTATACATGTCATGAGAATATCCAGATATCACTGACCGGTTTGATTTTTTTTCGACCATTGGCGTAAACGGAACAACTGGTTTTTGAAAGTTTATTACATCCTTCTTCGTGTAAATGTTCTGACCAACTAAAGCTATATCTTTAGGAGACGCTTTAACTATATTGACAATACCGTTATCTTTCAGTTTATTAATTAGCCGGTTTCTTTCTAAATTATAATCACTTTGAAATATGGACGGGGAAAAAAAGCTTCCACTTTGCAAGATGGCTTTAGAGAATAACTTTTTATATTTCGACATTAATAAAGTAATCAATGTAGCCGCGGAGCCACTGCCCATTATTGTTATTTTGTTTTTATCTCCACCGAATTTATTTACATTTCTTTTAATCCATTTCAATGCGACCACAATATCTTTTAAACCCATATTAGCATTTGTATCATCATCTTTTAATTTCAAAAACCCAAAAACTCCAATCCTATGTGTTAAACTAATAAACAATACGTCGTTTTCTATTAAAAAGTCTGGGCCGTGGATGTGGCTAAAACTGGAACTAAAAGCGTAACCATGAATCCATACAATAACTGTTTTTAAATCACCCCTTAAGTTATCTGGTAATTCGGGAGTATAAATATTTAAATTAAGGCAATTTTCATAGCCGAATAATGCATGTTTATGTACAATATGTACCTGAGCACAGGCACCGTGATACTCTGTCCTAGCGTCATAAGGTTTCTTCCATTTCTTTACTGGCTTTGGGTCTTTAAATCGAAGTTTTCCAACTGGCATTCTTGCATAAGGAACTCCGTAAAACGCGTAGTACAACTTTTCTCCAAATACCGTCGATGACCTAGTTCCTAATAGTGTTCCTTGTTGTACAACAACTTTAACACTTTGACATTTTACAAGAAATATAATTATAAGGGAGATATCGGAGACCAAATATTTCATTTCAGTTCAGTGATTAATACGACTACTAAAACAAGAGCAATGGACTAATTAAATTCCTTTACATACTCAATATTTACAGTTATGGCGAAATTAAACGCAAAGCATTTTATAAACAAACTTCATTACTTAAAAACTTTTAGAAATAACGAAGTAAAGACTTCGAGAGTTTGCATTAAAGTTTACATTTGGGATCAATATCTATTAAAAACTAATCAGTATTCCCCATGCCATTAAAAACGAATTTAAATACTCTTGTTTTACAATGTTTCTTTTTATGTTCAGATTTTTATCGAACACATTTTCCTTGTCAAGAATAATGGTACAAGATAAAAAGAACCGTACAAAATTGAATATAGATACTGATGACAAACTTCAAGCGTCTTTAGAAAAAGGCACTTATGATATTTTAGTGGATGGAGTCTCAGTTATGCAAGAGGTTCAATTGCAGACGGGAGCTGTGTATGCGATACCATTGTATGAGGATAACGGAGGACAATTTGTAAGTATACTACAAGATATTAATAGAGAATACACTAGGTATAGTTAACCTATTCAAAGGACCAATGATGATGATAAGATTGCGAAAGTCAACGAGATGAGAACAATAGAGTATGGAGCTTTAGGAACCTGTGCTATCTCAAGATCTATTGCAATTATTTACAGAACCAAGTAAATACAATTTAACTATACTAAAAGGTATAGTAAACGTAATAGAAATAGAAGGAACCAGATGTCTAGAAGACCTGTAACCCATTTGCAGTTCTTCTAGCGTTGCGAATGTCTATAGGCCGCGTTGACCACCTCGGTGTTTCAGCCGCTCGTTTGCCCCCTTCTCTTATAAATAAAAGAATTATCCTCAATCTATGCTAAGTAAGCTGACGATTAACAATAAGATACGGTAACCATTTTAATAATTCAATGCTTTATTTGCAGTATATGGACATATTAACGCTAACGCCACCAAACAGTTTGCATATACTATGGCTGGTGCCGCAGTATGTTGTTATGACGATGGGTGAAGTGATGTTCTCTGTGACGGGACTCGAGTTCTCTTTCACACAAGCTCCAGCGAGTATGAAGTCAGTACTGCAGTCCGTGTGGCTTCTGACTGTTGCTTTCGGAAACCTCATCGTCGTGCTTATCGTTGAAGGAAACTTTTTAGATGCTCAGGTAATGTTATAGATATTTTTTTTGGTAACTAATTTTAATCAATTGTTGAGACTTGCGTGGAGTATTAAAGATACAGAATAGAAAGAGAAAAACGAATAAGTGATTAATATCCTGCAGTCTTGGTATTGGTAGATATCCACAGCTAGATCCTTTCATACATAAACTTATTAAAAAAATGTATTTATTTCAGTGGAAGGAGTTCTTCCTTTTCGCGGGTCTGATGTTGTTAGATATGTTAATATTCACTGTAATGGCACTTCGCTACAAGTACGTGGAGCTCAAGTCCAGTACGGAAGATCTGGTAATCGGAGAGTTCAAATTGGTAGAGAAAAATGAGCCTAAGAGCAATTAGATATTAGTATTATTTTTAGTGTAATAAAGACTTGTTTAAAATAAATTAACTATTTTGCCTTTACAAGTTGTTTTATTTTATAAACCCAATACTTTATAATATTTTAGCGACCCGCCCCGGCTTCGCACGGGTGCAAATCGGTATAATGTGATACCAAATACTGCAGCGTTTGCAATGTAAGCGCTAAAAATGTGTTAATTTTGACATCATATTAAAAACCTCTAAATTATTAGTGTTACTCTACTATATTGTGAATGTATTATACATGAACTTTCCTTATGAATCACTCTATCTATTAAAAAAAACCCGCATCAAAATCCGTTGCGTAGTTTTAAAGATTCAAGCATATATAGGAACAAACATAAAAAAGCGTTATTGTTTTATACTATGTAAGGATAAGGATTATCACACTCTCTATGTCTTGTGTTTTTCGAGTTCACCAATCCAGTTCAAATATGCTTTAACTAGTATAGTGCAAGTACTTAACTGTGTTCGTTTAATAGTA
>QDHC01001533.1:108659-130069 GCA_013186455.1 Papilio dardanus tibullus | reverse complement strand
AATCGGTCTAGTAGTTCTTGAGTTATTTCAATACAAACAAACTTTATAATATTAGTATAGATTAACGTTATCTCATAATTAGAATAAAATTGTATAAGTAATAACCTTTTGTAGGAAACGAGGTCAATGTATTTATTGTTTTAGGTCTTCGATTAAAACAATATGAGTAAAAAAACGTTAGTATCATTCTGTCGATAAACAAATACCTCGTTTAATGGAATGATGCCTGTGCAGTCGTCTTGTAGATCTGCGTTTAACATCAACCCTGGGCACCAAAGCCGCTTCACCGTTTTCCACAACGCCATCGCCTTCCTCGGGCAAAGTATCTATTACGTCTGGTTCTTTGTTCTCGTTTCCAGTTGTTACCAGTTTATGATAGAAACCTGATTTATTAAAAACATTGTAGAAATATCCCTGTATAGGTATTCTTATTTTTTCTTAGAAGTAAGTATTGTTTTGTTTACCTTTAACTTTCATGAGCTCTTCATGAGTCCCCTGTTCGACAATAGCACCCTGATCCATGCATATGATTCGGTCAGCATTTACAATCGTTGATAACCTTTAAAACGAGGTAATAGAGAAAATAAGAAATACATTTAGTTTAAGCAGTAGCAGCTACCAAGTACCAAATTGGTAACCCATGGATCCGATTACATAACTAGAATCCATTAGTCCAATGGGGAATACCTCCGTGTAGCTAATCACTGGCTGCTTAAAAGTTGGTATCGTATAATACCTGTGTGAAACCATGATGGTGGTACGACCGGCACTCGCTCTATCCAGCGCGGCTTGCACTTGCCGCTCTGAATGCGGGTCGAGAGCTGACGTCGCTTCATCCAGTAGTAACACGGCTGGTTCGCGTAAGAGAGACCTGGCTATTGCTATCCTCTGCTTCTGTCCACCGGATAACGATGCACCTCTCTCCCCGATCACTGTGTCGTAACCCTGATGACGTTGTCATTTTATGTAATTAAGCAACATGAATTATCAGTAACAAATTATTACTTATATCTCAACGCACTTATTAACTGTTCTTTAAAAGCAAATTCTACTAACTTACTATAAAAAAGTTAAAACTTACTGTCCGTTAGGTCATCATAAGTTAACTGACTAAATTATTTTCGAAAAAATTTTACTTTGGATCTTTCTTAGCAACAAAAATCTATCACAATAATCTAATAACTTTAAGAGCCCCAATCTAAGACGTACAAATGTAGAATACTCACATTAGGTAGATGAGTGATAAAGTCATGAGCATATGCCATCTCTGCAACTCTTTGCACCTCCTCCCTCGTCGCTTCAGGAATACCGATAGATATATTGTCGTATATCGTTCCACGGAACAGCACTGGTTCCTGACCGACAACACCTGATAATAAAATAAGATAATTATTCAACAACAAGAAGATTGTAAATTATTATAAATCTCAAAAATGTCTTTTGTATGTTACATCCACCTATGAACAACATAAAATGTTTCTTGTCGTGGGCAATGATAACGATACTCGTATTTGCAAATAGTGAATGAAGTAGGTATAAGTTTATTCTCTTACCTAAACTAGATCTGAGCCATCCCAGGTTCAAGCTCTTTACATTCTTTCCATCCAGTTTGACAGTCCCGAGCAGTGGGTCGTACAATCTTTGCAGGAGTTGTAGTATGGTGCTCTTGCCGCAACCGGAGGAACCAACCAAAGCAACGCATTCACCTGACTTTATGTGCAGGGAGAATCCTTGTAAAACCTTTAGAAGAATTTATTCGGTTAATTCATTTAAAATCTGTTATAACTAACTATATAATGAGTTAAATAATTAATGTAAGTAGTTCCCAAGGCAAAAAATTAATTGGTTTTCAATATCAGAGAAAGCGTGCCTTACATAGATAATACTGTTACTACAAGTTAATTTTAAACGGTCCCAGTACCCGGTTCACATTATTACAGCTGCCGGATTGCAACTGAAAAAGGTTTTTGGTCTTTCTGGAAACAATATACAATAGTACATTCCATCGCTGGACTGTAATAATGTAATCCGGACATAAATGTGTGTTCAGACAAAAATGACGTATATGATTATCATTGTAAAGTAAATGAGGATACCTTAACATTAGGTCGAGATGGGTAACTGAAATGTACGTCATCAAACTTGATGTCTCCTAGAACTCTACGCGGCATTAAACCTCCTTTGTCCAGGCTATCTATGGACGGCTCCCTGTCCAACAGTTTGAAGATACTGGTCGCAGCTCCTCGAGCCGCCGCAAAGACTTCCGCGTGCGGAACGCAGAAGGTAATCGACTGAGTTGCCATATACACGCTGAATAGAATCTACAAACATTTGTATGTTTAAACATAGGTTCTGAAAGTGAGTGCAAAAACAGATTGTTTTCTCTGGAACCCTACGCCATCATTAGACCGATGTCGCGCAAGAAATGGCTTTTCGCAGAAGCAAAATCTCCGTTTTTATCTCGATTTCGGTCTAATGAAGATAGAGTTAGAGAAACAAAGGTGATAAAAACGTCGATTTTATAAATGTGTCATTAATTCTTTTTTAATTTTCATAGCGATACTCTTTTAAGAACTTAATATTCTACAATATATAACTATTTTGTTCATTATTTGAAATCCATTTTCCGGAGAAGAATTATCCTCGTACTGTGCGTCTCCTCCTCCGGAGATTAAGGGAAGGCAACGCATCTGTAATTGCAGATATCTACGGGTATCGCTATTTCAGCTATTCCAGGTGGCCGCTTGCTCGTTTGCCACTTTATTATATAAAAAAATCCAAACGACTTACACTGAAAACAACTCCAACGAGATATTTCCTCTCGTCAGTTGGTTTTTCCCAATCGATGAGGATTAATCGAGCGCCGTAGGTGAGACCTATCGCATTCAGCGAGTACGTGAGTACCCAATTGAAGCCATTTCCCAAACCCGTGTACAATCCTCTCTTGCGCCCGTAACGTTCCGCTGGCTCGAGTAGACGACGATATCTATAATTTGAAAAAAAAAAATACTACAGTTAAAATTAAATAAAATCAGTATTAAGAGTACTTTAATTAAAGTAAATATTACATTATTCGTTTTTAATTGACGACATTTATTTTGTTTAATGATTTCGAAATCAACCCAAATGGAAGTGCATTCGCTCCGAAGCGACTTCATAGCGAATATCAAACAAGTATGGTACTGACAAAGACTTATTAATTTAAAGCCTAAGAAACACCCAAAGTACATTCGCTACGAAGCAATTCTATAGCGAACGTCAAAAATGTATGGAACTGACAATGACGTTTGGTATTTAGCACTTGACAACCACATGACTTATCGAATGTCATTGTCAGTTTCATACGTTTTTGTCGATTCCATCGGCGATATCGCTAATCGAAAAATACTTTCGGTAGACCCTCTGATTTAACAACACCCAAGGAAAGAATTCTAAAGACATTTGCGTTTCAAATCGATTCTTTCATAATCAAACGCATTGTATAGAAAAAACATTAGGCAATAAAAACTAAACAATTATAACAACACAATGTAATAGTGTGGATCAGTATTAACTGTATTAGTATACTACAAATAAAGTCACAGTAATCATTTGCAAATATAAACGAGACATATACAAGACAATTATGTTCTCAGCGATTAATAATAATGATAACGTACAAGTTTTCAGCAAAGGCAACTAATAGTAAAGATTATAAAATCACAAAGACAGCACATGCTCAGAATGATTAAAACTGCTTTAGATTTTGTTTGTTAATCTAAAGCCACATACGTTCAGTTTTTTTAACAGTACAGTTTTAACTATGCCGTTAAAACTGACGTACTCGTACATACGTCAATTTGAACTGAACATTTGAACTGTACAATTCTCAGTTTTGCCTACACTTCTCAGTTTTAACTGTGCAGTCGAACGGTTCAGTTAAAACTGAGCGTCATTAGCCGGATTAATTAAACACATTTCTAATATACACTACTGAAACACTTTTATCATAAAAAAAAACAAAAACACAAAATCTCGACGCAATATAAATGTTAATTACTTGTGATGAGGTAGACGACCCTTTGTAAGCCTGTCCTATCATATTGTGAATGTAACTATTAGCCCCTTCGAACACAATACTACGAAAATCTGAGATTTTTGAATCATAAAGACCAACGGGAGCAACGTCTACGAAGAGGCTTAAACTATTGATTACATATTATGTGCATGTATCGTAAAATATTGCGTAATTTTATGTAAAAGTCATCATTTTACACAAAATTACGCAATATTTTACGATATTTAATAATTTTTGTGCTTACGATGTAAATCTAAAAAAAAATACATACGAGTTTAATTGTTGAAACATCATAAATGTCTTCACATTATTTTAGTAGATACGAGTACAGAAAGTTCAATGAACTCCATCTTTTTTAGATTTTCGCAACTAATGAAATTAACCGTAAGCTTCGTAACAAATCCAACGTGTAGTTTTCTTATTTTGTACAATCATGTAAAAAATCAAATTGGTGCTCCAATACTTTAATAAATAGGAGAATTACGTTTTGAGAGCTTATTTTTCCGTAGGTCCACGAGTAGAGTGTAGAAAGGATAAAGTTAGATTCTACCCAGTGCGGTTATTATTATTAAACAAATTACCTCTCAACTTCTTTGCTTTCTCCGCCAAAAGCAGCAATTGTTCTAACAGATTTTAAAACTTCTTCCGCTTGCTTTCCTGCTTGACTGTACGCGTCCATCTCTCTAATGGATGACTTCGTTTGATACTTTGGAAAAAAATAATTTAGAATAAAAATAGATTTATAACCTTTATTAGACCGATGTCACAAAAGCATGGTCTGATGGTCATGGGCTGAAGCAAAATTTCCGTTTTTTTTTACGGAATTTTTTCAAATTCATTAGACAATGAAGCCTAGGAATTCAAACAAAATCTCTTTTTTATATTTATAGGTATTAACATAATTAAAGAAAGTTAACGAAATCTTCGATTACATCCACCAATGATCTAAGAAAAATAACAAAAAGTTACTTACGTTCGATAAAATTATAGAAGCGGTAATTGAGAAAGGCACAACAGTAATGCACGCCAGAGTCAATTCCCAGCCCATTGGAAACGATTGACAGAGGCTGAGGATGGCTGTGCCTGCGAGATTGGCAACCACACCGAGCTTTTCGCCCATACCTTCCTTAAGTTTCATCATGTTTCTGACAACAAAGAAAACAACTAAAAAAAAGAAAATACTTAACCAATGTTCAGTAAAATTTACATATCGGAACTCTTTGGTGGCATACTGGCTATAAGACCATTGCCTTTAGTTAATAGAAGGCGGTACTCACTCTGACATCTTCGAGGCTAAGTTGAACTCGGAGTCTGTATCGAACCACGACATGTCTTGCCGGAGTACCGCCTCCAAGAACAGCATTCTTATTCTTGTTATCTGGACAAATAAGACGTAATATAATTACTAACGATTACTTTACATAGATCATCTTGTTTAGTAATAAAATAACTGTTCAGATGTTAACCGCATGGGTATCGTCGAAAAGAAAGAAGAATAGAATAGCAAAGTAGCAAAATATTAACATCTTCTATACACTTTTCTATTATGTAGCTACAAAATATCTACTAAGAAAATGTGTCAACCGAAAGTAGACGAATTCGTACTAGATAATAGTAAAAAAAAGAAGAATATATAAGTAAATAAATAAAGGAGGGAATAAAAATGTCGATGGACCGATCTTTTGATGATTTTTTTCTTTCGTATATTAATTTAACCTACGCGTGGTGTATAGGTGATTTTAATAAAACGTAAGCATGGTGACTCGACCTGGTGGTACAAATAATTTGTTTGCTTGTGGATCGATGCGAACGGGACAATACGCCGCAAGGTCATTAATTAATGCAATCACTTTAGAAGCGCTTGCGTAAAATATTCCATAACAATAAAGTCTATATTTGCTATATCTTTTATTGTGTTCATTCATTTTATGACAAGTTATCATTTGATTAGATACTTACTCCACGGCTTCATTAGAGCAAAAAACGTCCTAATGTCGAAGCGAATTCTCCGTTTTTTTTTCGCGAACTCGATGTAATGAAGCCATAGCCACCTATTATAAACATCTCATTCATTGCATTAAATTGTAGTGCATGATAGAGGAAAAGCATATGATGTTACTAATCTATTTAGTTTTAATAGGTAAGTACTCATATTGAAGTAGTTCATTATTGTATACTCACTTGTCTCAAAGAACTCCAGCCGAGTAGTCCGACGGATAAAACGCAGAATATAAGAGAGATACCGATAGAGACAAACATTCCGATGCACATCGCCGTCGCGTCCTCCACCAAAGCTTCCATGTTCTCTTCATTTGATGCGTTAAACCTGATCAAGAAAATTATATAATACTAGCTATTGTGCGCGACTTCGTCCGCGTGGAATTAAATAATATAGCCTATGTTACTCGGGGATATTGTAGCTTTCTAATGGTGAAAGATTTTTTGAAATCGGCTCAGTAGTTCTTGAGTTATTTCAATACAAACAAAAATACAAAGTTTTTCTCTTTATAATATTAGTATAGAAGTGCCAGTGGTAGACACTGTAATAGCGTTCATGTCCAAATGGCCCGCTCGATCAGTATATGATATCACAATCACTCTGAAGACAGGAGTGACCTGGCGTGCTTTATGAATTGACAGTAGAGAGAATAAATAGGAAAAGGAATTTTATTTGTGCTCTAATTTGCGATTTTCATATAAGAAACGTCCTTACAGTCTTCTTCCACCGCCGAACAATGTTGTTAAAGGTAGATAGCTGGAGAGTTGGTCTTGGTTTGCCGTTCTTTCCACGAACGATGTGCTGAGCTCTCCAAACTGCACGAGGTTGTAACAAACGCCGCCTCCACTCAGCAGTCCCAAAAGTATACCGATGATGGTCGCAAAAACTTCCGTGCAGGTCGCATATCGAAACTAAAGGAAAATTACTTTGATCATCAGCTGGTGTGCTTGCAGTGCTGGATAATGTGTCGTTGAGGACTTTCAGCAGTGGAAACGCACAGTAAGATTACTCGTTGATGTCATTATTATGTAGTAGTTTTGTCATTAGTAGATTAATTTTTGCACGCAACGTTAGCTTATTGTTCCTAAGTTCTCATTAAGCTCTAAGTTGGTTCAGTAACTAAAAATCTAGTCTAATTTTTTCCTATAACTAGATCAATCGATTATCAAGTCAGGAATCTAGTTAGAAATAATTATTGACCGAGCTTAGTTTTTAAATTAATTGCATACATTATGCTTCATATACTACAATACTATAACTTCTCTTGATTTTACCGGATATATATTTTAAATAAGTATACATTACTTACTATTTGAAAATAGGACAATGTGTGTTCCGGTTCCGGTGTTGGCCTGAAAAGAAAAATTTATGTTTAACATAACAGTAAGTTTCCACAGTCATTTTTGGCGGTATTTGACTAATTTTAAACACCACAATTATCTTCAACTAGAAAACTAATCTATGAACTTGCTGTATGTGTGTCCAAAAGTATATTACCATACCGCTCATTCTCTTTGAAAATATAGAGAAAAATATATTATCTACAATTATTTCGGCAGGACTCACTTGTACCACACACGTTACAAGCAAATCATTTAGCGGCAAACATTTGCGCGTACAAAGCACTTGGTCTTGATTACCTTTTCGTATCCAATGAAAGGAAGCAATTGATATGATTGGCGGAGGTCAACTATGTTGTGCCGAGTCGTCATAAAACCATAAACATAGATATCATTGATGCAGTATATAATATTACGTTCATAATTGCCACATGAACGGTAGCATTCTTGGACAATCATGAAATTGTCAAATAACTGACTTAGCATTGAACTTCCGCATTTCTGATTCTTAATGGTATAGACGATAACCTTTTTGGAGTTAAGATCCATTTTAATAATGCGATAATCGGTAAAGATTATTTATACGAACAATATGATGAATTCACAGGATTGTTATATTGTTGATAGTTTGTGTGAAAGATGTTATGCTGAAAAATGGATAAATTTAGAAATGGCTGATAAGGAAGTATGCAGGAGTAGTACAAACTGTCCATAGAGACAATGGCAGGATGATGATGATGGTTTTAAACAAATTAATAAATTAAACATTTAATTATGACCCAAAATTAACAATTAACTAAGACTTTTTAATAAATAGTGTTTTAAAATCGATGTATGTGACCATTATTCAAAGTACTTGGTAATGTCAAAAATAAAAGTTTTTATTCAACATAAACAAACATACATTCAAGTAAAAAAAAAGTTAAAGGTTTCGACCCATGATGGGCTCCATTTTTCGCAACTCCACTACTAACGCGTATTTTGCGTGAATACGCGTTCGCGAATCTTTGAATTTCTTCGCCGATATAGTGCAGGTTGCATCACGATGTTTCCTTCACCTACGAGCGTCGGTAAATATATACAAATGATCATCGAAAATAGAAAAACACTTTTGTAGATGGCGGGATTCGAACTCGGGACCTGCAGTTTACAAGTCAAGAGCTAAACTCCTGAGCCACCGACGCTCTTATAATTATTATTACATTCAAGTAATAATAACACTCGTATTAAATTATTTACTTGTCAAGTGGTGGTTTGCAAATCTTATCTGTTGTTAGCCGACATAGGAAGTTCATATTACATTCTATTAAACGTTAGTATTGTGTTAATTATTAAGATACGTATATCTTTATTAATATATTTAATATAATACATTTTACTACTAAAAAAATCAATAAAACATATTATATAAAAAATAGTACACCACCAGTTGCGGAATCCGATGACTCAAGCAACCAGTGGTCAGAGCTGACCTCCTCACAATTATTATTATTAATATTATATTAATTGTGATTTAAAATTATTTACCAATATTATAATAATTACTACAAACTAATTAATTATTAACAGAACATTGAAACCATTTTAATTTTATTATATAACTTTGGTTTCTTCTTACTATTAAATTTTCATTCATTAGAAATTATTTTCTTATAATACACTTATTGTGAGTGATCTTTTCGTTAAGTGTATAGGTAGTTGTAGGAAATAGGTTTGTCCTAAATTAACTTTAGTTAAAACTAGCCGTTGCTCGCGGCTTCGTTTGCGAAAAGTATAGCCTAGGTTACTCGGAGATAATGTAGTATTCTAATGTTGAAAGAATTTTTAAAATCGGTCCAGTACTTTTTGAGTTATTTCAATACAAACTAAAATACAAGTCTTTTCTCTTTATAATATTAAGTATATATTAATCTTTGGTTATTTAAAAATTGAAGAAAATATTTTCTATTTCCTGTATTATAAACTCGCTTTCAGCTTTGTTATTTAAATTATAATATAAGTTCGATTAGATTTAATTTTCACACCCAAATGTCGCATGCAAAGCGCTAAGCATTTATTTACAGATAAAAAAAAACTAATCTTATTTTATAATTTTTTCTTAACACTTAAATAGTACAAAATAAATATCTGTAAATAAAAAACAACGCTACTGAAAACTATAAGAAACGGTTACAATATTCGCTAAAATTGTGATTAAAATTACACTTACTCCTTTTTTTTCTTTATTCCCATGTCTGTAGATGACTGTAGTTGACTTTTTACTATGTTTTAATATGTATATGTTACTGTATATTGAGGTTTATGATAAATAATTGGAGCACGACTGCCTTGCGCGACAGTTGTTCACTGTAAGGCACGCCGCGGTTTCAGGCATTTTATATATACTCTTGCTTACGTATATAAACTAACTCTATCAGCAACCTGATTCTGAAGTTTATAATGTTGTAGAAATTACATGAAGAAAATCTTTTGTCCGATATTTTTAATAGTTTGGTATACTCTTTTGAATCTGAATTTGGTATATACGGCAAATATTATGTTGAAATATTCTGTGTAATGACGAAAAATGAGGCTTGACTATTTCCTTGGTGGTCATTCGTAGTCCGCATTCGCACGGGCGCTTTCAATGTAATTAGAAACGTCTGATGGAATATCTCATTGTGTCTCCTTCTTTGATCGTTTTCCTACATTTTTATGTACACAGTGTTGATGACTAGGTCCTATGAACTAACAAACCAAACCTAGATAAGTGAGAAACTTCTGTAAGCGAGAATCATTCTCTGGTCCCGTCGGACAACCTACATAAGCGAAAAACCTAGGTTAGAGAGAAATTTCTATAAGCGACTCAAATATGACGGTCCCTTGGACTCCAGTTCCTGGTTCGGCTGTAGTTACATTATTATGACATCGTTATTAAATCTAAAAAAGAGTTTATTTCATGAAAAAATTGTAATACTAAATACATACTTTACCTCTATATCTATGTCATTAATTCTCGGGTAAAAATTGAACCCAGGACAGATATTGTTAGCCGACCGTCTTTCCTTACTTATAGAAATATCTGCAGTGCAATTGAAAAAAAGTTCACGTCTTAAATGAAATTAATTCGTCGCAGTATACGCTCTAAACGTGTCGGTACGATATGAAATGTATCGATAACACTGACTTCCATATTATATAAGGTAATGCACTGATTCATCATACAAATACATTCATACAGATGGCAACACATATGCAGTTCCTCTGGCTTCGGATTAACTAACTAAGGCTATCCGCTGCTCGTTTGCCCCCTTCTCATAGAAAAAAATACAGATGTTAACTAGAGTAGGCAGATAGGAAATTATATTACTCGTAGGTTTCATGACAATAGCATGAAGTCGGTTGTTTAAATTCGTATGCCATTTGCATCTGGAGTCCGAAAATAAGTCACACATTCACGGATATATCCATTAATACTTAACTCTAGGTCTTGATTAGACCGGCGATGTTACGCAAAAAACACCATACGCCGAAGAAAAATCTCCGTCTTTGCGAACTCGGTCAAATGAAGCCCGAGGGTAACAATAGATTTTTTTAAATGTTATGTTTCCGTTCTACATAAATAAGTGGTGACTGTAAAAAGGCTTTAGTATTAAAATTCAATATGAACTAATTTTCAATGAATATAATTAAATATGATTAACAATTGGGATTAAGGAACGAAGGAAGACTTAAAAGAGACTACCTAGTAGATTTGAATCTAATATTTAATCTTAAACTAAACTCCAACTCTAACTTAGGTAATTACTTAACTTAAAAAATTAGCAAATATTTTAATTTGGAAAAAAACTGGTTTATATAAAAAATATATTTAAACTATAACGTTTAATTGTAACAGAGATGCGTCTCGGTTTGAATCCGTTTTATTTTGAGTTATAAATATGTGACCATTTTTTTCGGACTCAGAATGGGACAAGTCTAGTTTACAGACCCGGATCTAGTGCGGGGGGTGCAAGTCCAAGTGTGATCAGAACTTAGGCGTCCCGGAGATTATTCCGGGGACACCGGGTCACAAGACTGAAAAACCGGACAGTCCCGTTCAAAACGGGACGTCTGGTCACGTTAGTCATAAATCTACGCAGCGGTTTATGAACGCCACATCAATTACATAATGCGCACAATCTTCAATCTTTTAATCTCCATCGAGAAAACTCTTTCACCGCACAATAATGTAAAACGTGATTATTGAAATGATAAGGAATAAAGGATTTGTTAATGATAAGCGGTAAGTAAACAGGATCATATGTTCAGTGATTTGTAACGGAGCGCACGCGTTCGTAATTTAAATGAGTATATCTAAAATATTATTGAGAAATTCTGAACAGCATCGGATCGTAATTTTCCTAGGCTGTATCCATTCAAGAATAGCAATGACTTGATGATTTTTTTTCAGTCGGAACCCTCGTAAAAATATACTACTATGTTTTAAACGGACAAGAAGGACAATAATATGAGTTTTACATATATTTCGGTAAAGATATATTACTAGAAAATAACGTGACAATAAACAATTAAGTGTCAATTGACTCGCACTGACATGCGTTCGCCTTGTTGTTTGTAGCGTCCAATTCAGACCATGAGCAATGTAGAGCTGGTATCACTTTATACATTGCATTTTATATTTCTCAATATAAAATAGTGTTAGCAAAATTAAAAATAAAAAGAAAAAATGTAGGAAATTGTAGGAGTGCTGAGAATAGTCACATGAGACACTACTTAAGGAAGCAGGAGCTGCTACTCTTGGCAGTCTTTTTCTGTTCGTCTTGTTGAAAGGTAGTCATTCTTGAGCAGTCACATTTTATTCGTATAGTCAAACAGTCGCCATTCCTAAGTAGTTACTTTAGTTGTTACTTGATACTTGATTTGTCTCGTTAAAGTTTAGTAAAGTTGAAGTAAAGTCATATATCGTTATTCGGCCCTTTTTTAAAAATAACTCTGAAAGAGATTTCCAAAAACAGTATAATATAGAAGTAAGATGATCCAGTTCTACAATTGTATAATTAGGAGGATAAATAATAAATTAGTCGCATCGCGACACAAAGATTCGGACTTTAGTTTTATCATATCTTATGTAGAATCAATACTGTATAAATTCGCATCCTGTGTTGAATGGTTACTTAAAATAGAATCGAAACCATATTAACATAACGAATTTTGAGACAGAGATAAACTACATAGGCACTAAAAACTAAAATACGAGCAAAAATTATGAAAGAGTTTAAAAATATACCCCATTGTACTGATGAAGTTTCGATTGCC
Organism: Papilio dardanus tibullus; assembly: GCA_013186455.1. Taxonomy (NCBI): domain Eukaryota; kingdom Metazoa; phylum Arthropoda; class Insecta; order Lepidoptera; family Papilionidae; genus Papilio; species Papilio dardanus. The sequence goes on along the minus strand of QDHC01001533.1, from coordinate 117,375 downwards.
CCAAATATTATTTGCGTATATAAAAAAGGCAATGATAATTTAAGCGTAATTCTTTCCAATGTCAAACTAAGGTTCTTCACAGACGATAGTCTCAGACGCTTCCCTGTATACAGAAAGAAACAAAACTCGCCATATATCCACAGTCTTGTGTACGTAGAACCTAAATAGTAACATGTATGTCAATCGTGTCAAATGATCGCGGATGTCTAGTTGCCAACAAAATGATTGCCTGTTGTTTTGTCCTTCGATGCTTTTTAATATAGACATTGGAATCAATGAGTGCTAGTTTATTCCTTAAATCAATCGACACATACTTACATAGTATACATTAGAGAATGAGAACAAGTGACTACCAAATTGAAACATATTTAGGAGTATTTGCTATGAAAATATTTTTAAATTAACTCAGTCGACACACTCAAAATTAGTCTGATAATAAGGGTGTTCTACAGTAAGCATTACGCGCTCGGGTTAACATAGTCCAAAATCAAGCAAGGAGCCTAGAATAGAGGAAGTGTCAACACACTTTTCGGCTTTGGAAACGATTATGAATCTGCAGATCCAACCAACAACCGATAAAGTCCGTAAGCGTTTTCATAAGCCCGTGTAAATTTGTTCTATATTTAAAAAATGCACATCACAACGTCCAAATATTATTTAATTGTTAACGTAGACTTGAGACTAGCTGTTACTCGCAACTTTGTCCGTTCGAAATAATCAAAATTAGTAATATCGCATATGTTATTCAGTGATAACGTAGCTTTCTTATGGTGATAGAATACGTATTTGAAATCGGTTTAATAGTTTTTGAGTTTTTAAATAAGTACATACAAATATACAAACAAACCTTTCTTCTATATAATAGTATATAATTTCTAATCAATTTTAATTTGCAATGCTAAATTTTGCTTACTCTGCGGGACATTGAACTTAAATTAGGTGATACGCTTAACGTGTGTTTCATGTAATAGAATAATATTTAAATTGTAGAGATTATCTCATGTAATTAATTTTGTATTCACTTTTAGGATGAATGGAAACATGAGGCTTTTATTGCATAATTATTTAATTGTCAGACGAATAGATAAGAGTAAAATATTACAATAACACGATAAGAGAACACACGAGCATAAAATTATCTTTGTCAGACGAATCTATGATTAATATTAGTTTCAGTTTTCTTGTATAATTCAAACATCACTACAGAGTTAGTAAACTTTAAAGTAAAAAATTGCCAGCATACTCATCAAGTTTTAAAGATCCAACGTAGCTATACGATCGACCATTTTTTTATATCCATCCTCTGAATTAATTTAAATAAAGGAAATCATAGATAAACAATAGCGTTTATATTATCGCTTTGTATAATAATAGGCGCTTATCGCAATAACTAAACTTATAAGATTGATGCGCCTGATGAAGTTCTAAAATTTACATTTGGAAAAATTGCTATAATATTTCAGCAGGTTTGCATCAAAATCAAAATGAGAAAAATATGACTGAAGTCTATCAACCCTTTTTTCAGTAAATAAGTACTTTTGTACAGCAAAATGTAAACATAAGTCAGTTGCCCTCGAAAAATGATTCTACTTCCACAGTTACTTTTATTTATTTTATTAATTACCACTTGTATGGTTCAAAACGCCCGTTTGAAAGTAGCATAACAAGAGTTTTAAAAGATTAAGGAAATTAGTCCAATTCGGTCATAATAATCCATGAACAAACAATGAAATTATAAACAAACAAGCTGTTGCACGCGACTTCGACCCCGGGAGTAAAATATTTAGTCTATGTTACTTAATGATTATGCTATCTAGTGATGAGAGAATTTTTTAAATCGGTATAGTAGTTTTTGAGTTATTTCAATACATAAAAATATAAACCTTGCATCTTTATAATATGCATCAGTATGAAGCCTGCTACAAACGTTTTAACTATACAGTTCAACTGTACAATTCTCAGTTTTGCCTACATAGGCCAGTTTAAACTGCGAAATCGAATTGTATAGTTTAAACTAAGCGTCTGTAGCTGGCTGTAAATAATAACAATCTAGTTTACTAAAAACCGTATTGAATTTAAATTATAGAAAGGCGTCGTAGTTATTTAAACGTTATAAAAAATTATACGATATCAATGCGTATTGCGGAGCGAGCGGGTAAAGAAAAACTGACCCGGCCGGTGAATCGACGGTCAGTGAAAGCCGACCGAGCCAGACCAGACATGCAGACACCAGACATTCAAGACTTGGACTTGATACACACTTGCATTACACATATGCTACAACAAACAGTAATCCTCCTTCTATATTACAATTTATAAGCAATTTTAAACATTAACACGCACATAATAAGTATTATAGTTGTATGTATTTTCAAAGATGAAATAAATAATTCGCAATGGTGTTTTCACTCAACGAACAGACTGTGATAAGAAACGATAATTGATGTTTGTAAATGATTGAGATATTTAATAATCGTAGATAAGTTTTTATTAGAGCCACATACTAACATATGTGCATATTACATTTTTTAATTGATTTCTTTAAATTATATATGACAATACAGATTTTTTAAAATCGTGACAAGATAAAAAACACTATGGTTACGAATCAATGCATTTTGTTTATCACAAAATCCATCCTTACCTTATAACATACCGGCTGTTGTTCGCGACTTCGTCCGTGTGAATTTAAGAAATATCGCCTTTGTTACCCAGGGATAATATAGGTTTCTAACGGTGAAAGATTCTTTGAAATCTGCCTAGTAGTTCTTGAGATATTTCAATACAAACAAAAATACAAAGTTTTCCTCTTTATAAAAATAAGTGTAGATTTTATGTATTATTTTTATTTTTAATATTAAAGGAGATAGGAACGGTTAGGCAGTATACCAACTAGATACTCTTGATTCTAACATTGGATTCCCATTTTCTAATAACCTTTATTGTCTTTGTCGTATCTCTCGTTCTTAAAAACAAAATAACTGCGAAACCTTGATAGAAGATGAAAACTACGATATATAAGAGAACTTGCTGTGATAATAAAATTTCATTGAAAATTGTTTTATAACCCTACGGCTTCATTAGACCGAGTTCGCGATAAGAGCGGCCTTAAGCCGAAGCAAAATCTCCGTTTATATAGCAAAGTCGGTCTAATGAATCCGTAAGGTTAGACAGCAATACCTTTGGTGGTAAATTACGATGAAGAAGCGATTGATTACGTTCTTAAAATGTAACATTCATATTAAAATTTTTACTTGGTACTTTTTAATCTGTGAGAAATATATTTTAGTAGTTTCGCCTCTTACCATACGGCTTCACTAGACCGAGTTCGCGCTAAAAACAGCCTTACATCGAAACAAAATCTCCGATTTTATCGCGAACTCAATCTCATGAAGCCATAGGGTTGATAATGAAATAATCATCTAAGATCAAAAATAACTCTTGTTCAAACAAAAAATATTTTTTTCAAAAGTATCAAGTGTTAGTGTAAGTGTTATTTGTATAGTAGTAAATCAATGGGTCCTGGTTTATAGTGGTGGTTTGCGGGAACGAGCCCTCGTTATCAGGCGCGCAGGAGGCTAATCACTTTCATTGCAACCCCGCGAGGTCGGCGCGGCTATCAGTGTGGCGGCGGCGGCGGGCAGTCGGTCCCGCGGCCTGACAGCGCGCACGCGTGCGCTCCGCCGCTAGATGCGCCCGCTAGCCCGCTAGCACTCGCTAGCTCACCTCGCCCGTCGCCACCCCCCGGCGCTGCCGGGAATGGAGGCCTGCGCCATCACACCTGCCGAGGACCTTGTGGGCGACCAGGTAACCTCGCCACCACCCGAGTGCTATTCGTGAACATCTGTGTCAAAAACACCGTAGAAAGTGCTGTTGTGAATCGAGTATTCTAAAGTAGTTCGCCGTTAATTTGTCTCAGGCCTTGCATCTAAAGAACTTATATGGCTTATTTGTTTTATATAAGAAGTCAGTGGTATTCGTTCAGGCCTGAAAGTGAGTGTTTTTCCGCCGACGGTGTGAGCCCTGATAAGCGGACGCCGTTGCGACGATTCTAGGAAAATATCTGTGTTTTTAGTATTTACTAATACGCCTAAAGATATTTTATTATTAACTAAAACTACATTTTTTATCGAATTAAGATTTATTACGTTTAACCATATTGATGTTTCAGTTAGATTTTAAATAGAATGAAGTATTGTAGTTAACACATTACTATCAGTTTTATTATTAATTTATTTAATTAATTTAATTCTGCAGACTTTTTAAAATTTAGTTATTTTTGAATAATAAAATAATTATATTTTGGAGAAAATAATTCATTGTTTTATGGTAAAGCTTTAAATGAATAATACTTGATAATATTTAAGCTTTTCAAACTAGAAGATATGCGCTTCATAGAAAAGACATCAACGACTCAACAATTTATTCCCGTTGTCGTTCTATCCCTAAGTAATATAAAATTATAATTAACTTAGATACTTGCTTTCGTCTGCGCCGATTTTTTTAATAAATACCCTATGTTACTCTGTGATAATGTAGCTTTCTAATGGTGAAAGATTTTTTAAAATCAGTCCAATCGTTTTTGAATTGTTTTAATACATTGAAGATTACTCAAATACAACCTCTGTATAATATTAATATAGATAAATTAAAACAAAATCATTTTTATTATGTAGCTCTTAACAAAATAATAAATATTTACAAATTCGGTATTTAAACTTAAAAAAAACTTGTAGATAACGTAAATATTTACGATTATAAATATACTTATATCGTAAAATTTGCATCAAAAAGCATTTAATCTATATAAAAATGCTGTAACGAGAAATAATATACTAAAATAAGTGTAAATATTAATTTTTCTATTTCTCTTAAAATTGGGTATTCTTCATTAACATTTTCCGAAGATCAAACTTAACACACTCATCAAGATCTTTCAAAGAGATCCGTTCTATCGTTCTCGATACATTCAAAGAAACATTCATACATCCATGCGCCTCAATAATTAGTAATTACAATAATACATATTTTATAAATCTAATAAAGTTATTGATTTTTCAATTATTTCGGTTGTTAAGTAAAGTTTTCATTCTGCTTTTACAGTCAAACTTGGGTAAGCGATAGTCATTCTCTGGTCCCGTCGAGCTATCTCTATACGCGAGAAATCTCTTTAAACGAGTAATATCGCGGTCCCTTGGACTACCGCGTATCCAGGTCCGACTGTAGTTTAAAGATTCGAGTTTCTATATGAATAACGAAATTACAGTTAACAAACAGGTAGAGTTAGTGATCATTTGACCATAACCCCACTGTCGGACCGTCTCCGATGAAACAAATTAGCATAGCTTTATGTCTCTTCTATGTCACTGAACTATATTGAATACTGCCCGTTTATAATTTATCTAGGAAAATTCACTAAAACTACATGTTACTTATATTTTATTACGGCAACTTATAGAGCACTTATTTTTTTTTAAGTCGCGCAAAATTAGCGCTAGTCGGGGAAGTTGGGGAAAAATGGAGCCCATCCTGGGTCGAACTACTACTACTACTAAAGCACTTTATTGGAAATTTTACTGTCTTCAGTGTTACTCAAAATAATCAGTAAAAAATTGTCATATTTAAGTGTACAATTTGCCTATTTGGTGAGCATTCATAATTCGACGGTAACATAATATTTGATGTCAGTTTTTACTAAAAAATTTCATTGAATATAAATTATATACGGTTTGAGTTTCATTGTTATTGTGTGTGTTTATTATATCGTTCGTAAGACGGGTTTGATATGTAGCTTTTACAACAATAGTATTACCTTTCACTACTATTTTATTATTATCTATATCTATACTTCTATATTAATATTATAAAGACTATGTAATTTTAGATTTTTTGTATTTTGTATGTATTAGAATAACTCAAGAACTACTGGGCCGATATCAAAAATTCTTTCACTGTTAGAAAGCTGCACTATCCCCGGTAACATGCGCTATATTTTTTAATTCCGCGCGAAGTAAGTCGCGAACAACAACTAGTTTTAAAAATTATCGAAACATATTTTTAAATATTAAAAACTAGCTGTTGTTCGCGACTTCGTCCGCGTTATACGTTACGTTACATATGTTACGTTTTTTATTATAAATTAAACGTTAGTTACAGTTAAGAGTAACTTACATTTTTTTAATTCTATGGAAAACTTTAATTTCTATTATCTAATGCATACAGTCGAACCTCAATAAGCAAGACTCCAAGGGACCACGATTTTTGTCTCGTTTATAAAGGTTTCTCTTTAATCCAAGCTTCTCGAATATGGAGGTAGTTCGACGGGACCATAGAATGACTATCGCTTATAGAAGTTTTACGCTTATACAGGTTTGAATGTATCATTTTTACTTATATCTCTGCATTTTCCAAAAGTATAAAAGGGAAGCTTATATGTTTTGTATAGGTGTTTTAGCTTTAAAAAGCTACGGATATATATTACAAAGATAATGATGAAATTTCAACTATTGTGCAGATTGTCCCGGGCGGCGGCCGTTGGGGCGCACCTCCTTCCAGTGGTTTCCTCGATCCCTGGTGCCAGATGCAGGTAAACATACGAACATACTAAATAGTAAGAATACGAAATAACCTACAAACAATTTATTAACAAAAATTCTAAAAGAAATCTGAAAACTATGTAGGACAAAACAAATTATTCTTATTTTAATTTTTTTTTGTAATTAAGCACAGTGCGAACTTAGGCTAAGTACGGTTTGACAAAAGTATAAACAACTAGCTGTTGCTCGCGACTTCGTACGCGTGGAATTAAAAAATATAGCCTATGTTACTAGGGGATAATGTAGCTTTCTAATGGTATAAGATTTTTTGAAATCTGCCCAGTAGTTCTGGAGTTATTTCAATATATATAAAATACAAAGTTTCCCTCTTTATAATATTAGTATAGATATGATTAAAAACATTTGATTCACTGAAAGTCATGCTCGCATCCTTTTTTATTTAGAAATCATCAGATTTGTCCTCAGATTTCAGCAGAATATTAACATTTCATATAATATATAAAAATATTTGCATGAACGTAATCCCTAAGATATTCAATGCATGACTTTTAAAGAACTGGCAGTCGAACGCCGGCTGAATAACAATATCCTTATATATCCAGCAAACATATAAAATACATTACAACTTTATCCACTCTATTATAATAAACCTTAATCCATGGAATTAAAAATTGCGTGCGGTTACCTGACCGTAGTACTATGTCGGTAAATGTTATAACTAATTTGTATGCGACATGCTATGGTGACATTGTCACGTAGCAACATAACATAACTATGTATATTATGTTACATTCTATCAATTTAGGGTCAAATAATATTTAAGTTTAATTTCCAAAAACTACAATATATGCAAAGACGTTCTTGATAGTCACTGGTAATGATAAGTATGATTGTAATTTCACTAAATAAATAAATAATTAAATTAATTATTCCAAGCTTTGATCACAAATCTGTTTGTTCCCCTATTCACGGGCTCATTTTACGGTTGGCGTACACTCCATTAGGCCCGTTCATGAAAGCATGAATATTGGATATCGAAACAATTGACACGGTGGATAACGTGTGGAAGTACCATTGTTGTTGGTACTCTACCGTATAATACGTGGGAAATCGGCTACCAAATGATTTTTAGACGATAATTTCAAAGTTTTCCGGCCTGAGTAAGTTTTAAAGATGACTGATCTATTTAACACGATTTTAAGACATTTATATCTCATATAAATGGATATATCTACGTATATAACCCATTTCATAATTAGTAGGTACCTATTTGATTGCCAGCCGAACACTAAAACGTAATTTTAATGAAAGCGTCCCATATAAACTGTAGTTCCTCTGGCGTTGCAGATGTCCATGGGCGTCGGACCAATTAATTTAGCTGATCCGCTGCTCGTTTGCCTTCTTTTCCTATTAACAAAATACAATTTAAATGAATGTCAAAACTTATATGGAATTTGGAGTTTAAGACAGTGATCGGGCGTAAATTGAATTATTTCCCCGTTTAACTTTTATATTATGTAGATTTTGTCAAATTACTCGTATATATTTTTTGTACTATTCTATTTTATTACCGGATAAAGTATAGGGATAATTAGTTTTGTTATACAATAAAATGGGAACAGATTACCCGGCGGGTTGCCGCGTAAAATAATATTAAACGCATCATTTGAGCTTCGTTGACTGTGACAACGACCATTGTTCCCTTGCCTAGTCCTGCTTGTATGATTTGGAATGAATGCTTTTTAATAGCAGCGGTTAATGTATGGGACAAAGAGAAATACTAAAAGTGAAAAATGTATCGAATACAATAGAAATTATTTGATGAAATATTTAAATTTTTGAATCTCGAACATATTTTTTGATTTCCATCCGGTTCAAAATATACAAATATTACATTAGCGAAAACGATCCTTTACTTAGAGAGCTATTGAATTCTTCTTTTTACTCTGTCTCCGGAAAGTTTTTAAAATAATATTCACTTCGATCTCAAGGATAGAATATTGGTTTTAGCCGAATTGTCGAAATTAGTCTAACATAAGTACAATCGGTCCTTTTGTGCACCCTCTGTATCAATTAGCATTGCACACTTCACTGCCTTTACTCAGTTGCGTAAGCGCAAACGTAAATGAGATACATATAAAGGGGGGGAAGGTACGCGG